>JABTTQ020000375.1:0-150870 GCA_016081115.2 Rehmannia glutinosa | reverse complement strand
AAAATCATTTGAAAACTATATACTATGATTTTATACTTCCTCTTTTTGGGCCTTATTTAAGACTATTAATTTACTTATATGTCTTGCTCAACATCAACTTTACCTTAAAAATAATTCATGATTGTATAAAATCACGGATAACAATTCAGGTTATCGAGTTATGTTTAAAATACATATATGAAATATTAAATAAAATATAAGATATTATGTCTTAAGATAAATTGATAATATCGTGTTAGATTCGTGTTAGTCGTATTCGAGTTTTGGTTTCTCGCGTTCGTGTTTCTTCAATAACTTCGGGTTGAATTCATGTGGAATTGACACTTCTAATAAAAACTGTTGTTTTAAACTTTAGTAGGGACTTTCGACAAGATCTTAAAATAGATGAGCCCAACATACAATCATTGTGAAGGATTCCCCAGCCAATTCATTTGGTTTGATCTATTATCCAATCCATTTTAACAACCCAATATATTTTAATTGTTCAAAGACAAAGATGACCCTCATCAAGTCATCTATATATAATATAGAGGAAATTACACAAAATACCCTGATTTTTACAAAAAAGACAAAAATACCCACCTATCACAAAAATACTCTACCAGCTTCATTTCATGACAAAAATACCCACCTGCTCTTACCTCTTCACCTTTCACAGCGGTGCGGCCATGGCAGCAAAAATATCTGGAAATTTGAGATATACGTTGGTGTTTTCCGGAACTCTACAGTTAATATTTGTAAATTTTATTAATAGAGAGAACAATTTCTATTTTTTGGTTCGAGGCTTGATAATCGATAGATTTAAGTATTGTGTATTTCTTCAGGATTTCAATTACAGTTGTTGTTGTTATGGGTTTATATTAAAGTTTCAAATATCCTTTTGATTTACAAGATTTTCTATGGCTTGACATTAGTTTTTTGATTTATTAATATAAATTACAATAGGAGGGAAAATCGAATTTCAGAAAATCATAACAGAGATTTTTCCTTCTGGTGTCTTGAACCGCCGGCGAATTGTCACTACGAACAAAGTCCATACCTGGACGGCGGCCTGTAGTGGAGACGGCCCCTCATGGGCGACGAGATGATGAGGTGGCTAGTCGTGTTGGATGGTAGAGGAGATCGGTGGCGTCAATTTCGCAGCGGGGCAAGGGGCTCTTCGTAGTTCCTTGTCCCAGCTGTGCGAGGCTTTCACGGTGCTCGCCGTCTACCTCCGCTGTTCACAGGTGATGTCGAGCGAAGACTCAGAGGTTAAACCCAATTTTCTGTGTTCTTTTATTATTTTGTGATTTGAAGTTTTTCGTTTGTTTCGATGTTGTTTCGAAGTTGTTTCTTTTATGTTTCTTTTGTTCTTTTAATTATTTTTCATTTATTTGTTCTTTTTTATTGTTTTTGATTTGTTGTATTATCTATCTGACTGTGTATCTTTTCTTATTTCTTTTGTAGTGAGTGTGGGATTTTTTGTTGCTTGTTATGCCGAACACTTTATTATTGATTTGTTGAATTGATTGATTGAAAAATGTGCGGTAAAGTGATTGTGATTCCCTTGTTTAGGTGATGGTTCCATTTCAAGCATTGCTGGCATATATTGGTGTGTCTGTTAATGTTGTTTGCCCCGGGAAGAACGGAGAAATCTTCCGTACTGCAATCCACGACTCACTTGGCCACCAGGTTTATAAAAATAATGATTTGATTTTTAAGTTTATTGAACTTTATCATTTGTTTGGTTATTTGTATGTATGAAGTGGGTTTATGATAGTGGCATCTTTAGAATTGTTGTTAATGTCCGATTTTGCCGCTTTCTTTGTGCTAATAAAGCTAAGATTTTTGTTCAATATGTTGCTAGTGTTCCCTTTGTTGTTATCAAATGTCATACTTCGTGAAGTTTCTTGTCAGTACTATTTCCTAATGATTTTACTGATTTTCCAATTTTGGTGAAATGAAAAAAGACGCAAATAGCTAAATGATAGTGGCATCTTTAGAATTGTTGTTAATGTCCGCTTGTTTCGATATTGTTTCGAAGTTGTTTCTTTTATGTTTCTTTTGCTCTTTTATGTATTTTTCATTTATTTTGTTCTTTTTTTTATTGTTTTTGATTTGTTGTGTTATATATCTGACTGTGTATCTTTTTTTTTATTTCTTTTGTAGTGAATGTGGGATTTTTTGTTGCTTGTTATGCCAAGCACTTCATTGTTAAGGGGGTGCTATGGACGCCGAAGCGTTCGAGATAGAGAATGAACAAGCGAAGCTCGTCTATCCGCTTCACAATCATGCTAAGTTGAAGCTGCAAAATGGTGATGACGATGACAACGACATTAAGATTCTACCTCCACTTCCTACTGATTTTAGAGAATTGTTGTTACGTAAATCTTAATGATGGTGTAATTAGTTGAAACATGTAAGAAACATAAATGAAACATGTAAGAAACAATTGTGAAATAGGGGATCATGTGATAAAAGTTTGTAGTAAATTGCTTTTAAATTTAGAGAAATAGTGTAGTTTTTTCCCATATACTCTTCAGTTTTTTTTTGTCATCCTTGTAAATGTTGATCTTGCTTCATTTCGATGTCTGCATACCTAATCTTGAACTAAAGATCTCACGTACTCTAGCAAAGTTGTTACTAGTAGGTCTTTTCCCGCTACAGTTGATGCATTCAATAATTCTACGATGTTGGAAGTCAATACAAAGTATTTTTTGGTCTGATAGTGGAGTCGTGTCCATTTCTCGTAGCCGATGATGGACAAGTAAGCTCAAATTTTCCAATTGAATTTGTTGTTCCAAGATTTCGTTTAGGGTGTTGAATGTGCAAATCATTGAATAAGTATTCTTGTTATTTCAAAGTTGGTATACTTTCTATTTTCTTCCCATTGTCGTCCATCAGGCATACCACAATCGAGATTTTCACCATGCAATCGTGGAATGCAATTAAAAGTTGGCTAAGTGAAACATATAAGAAACATAAATGAAACAGTATGAAACAAAGAAACAACAAACATGTTTGAAAACAACAAAGAAAACAAAAAAACCAACGCAAAAATAAGCGGAAAATGGGTATTTTTGTCAAAAATCAGCGGAAATCGGGTATTTTTGTCCAAATTCAGTCGAAAATGGTATTTTTGTCCAAAATCAGCGGAAAATGGACATTGTGCAGGGATTGGGTATGGAAAATGGGGTATTTATGTCCTTTTCCCTATAATATACGGGTAAACTAGTAAAAACCCAATCAATGTCTAGGCAAGTCCAACCAAACAATTTTTGTTAAGCCCATTGATATCACACAACCAATTTTCAGAACCAAATGCGTTAATGGGCTTGATTTGGTCCATTGGATTGAGCAAACTAGTCCAACGGAAATTAATCGAGATCAATCATGGGGAGCAACTAAACGGACACTGAATGTAAGGTTTCACCACTAAAAGTTTGAGGCCTTGGAGCCATTTTTTTTCCCCAATACAAACGGGTGGGTGTGGTGGAGTCAAACACAGATGAAAACCTGACAAATTAAGCATTAAGCTTGCGCCAGGTGGGTATTACTCGCAATAACGATGCCCTAATTTGAGTACCTGCAATTAGAGGTGTCCAACAGTTCGAACCGAACCGGCAAACCGGCGGTTTCGAACCGTGGTCAACGGTTCGAAACCGTTGACTCGATTTCGGTTCCGAACCGAACCGTAAACCTTATTTTTAAGGTTAGGTTACGGTTCCAGATTTTCAAAACCGGAAACCGCCGGTTTAACCGGCGGTTTTACTATTTTTTTAAAAAAAAAAACTGATTTATTTGAAATTTGAATTTTGAAAATTCAAATTTCAAACGGTCACAAAAGTGACCGTTTGTGGCCGGTTTTAACCGTAAACTGGCGGTTTCGGTTAAAACCGGCTGGTTTTTATTTTTATTTTTATTAATTTTTTTTTTTGAAAATTCAAATTTTGAAAATATCAACGGTCAAGATCATTTGACCGTATCGTTTGACCATTGAAAACCGGCGGTTTTAACCGAAACCGGCAGTTTCGGTTAAAACCGCCGGTTTTTCGATTTTTTTTTTTTTGAATTTCAGATTTTTTTCCTATAAATACCCCTTACAATTCATCCATTTTTCCTCACACCAAATTTCTAATCTCTCAATTCTCTACATTTTCTACATTCTAATCTCCCAATTCAAGCTAAAGTGTTTGATTTTCAAGTTTAAATTTCAAGTTTCAATTTAATTTTTAGTAGTTTCATACTTTTAATTTCATTATATATTTTTAAAATATGTCGAGTCGTGGAGGATTTTCCCGTCAATCTAAGGGCAAAGGTTTGGTGTCCGGCTCCGAGCAACAACCACCACCACCACCACCACGTTTTGAAGAAGCTTTTGATTTGAGCGAAGATGAAATCGAAGCTTGTTTGCTAGTTTGTAACAAGAAGGTGAGGCTCAACCAGAATCGCAACCGCCAACTCAAACTCAAAGTCGCCAAGCTCCGCCACTTAGATCCGATATTTTTTCGGTTCATTTTAAAAAAATTCCGGATCCTACAACCGGCGGTTTCAAAGTTACTTGCAATTATTACACTAATTCCTACAAGTTTAGAGGAGGGGGTGGTTATGGGACGTTCACGAACCACCTCAACAAAAAATATCCGAATAAAGTTGGGCTTGCTCAAACACAACTACCGACGGGATTCACGGGTTCTTCAACAGGTATGGAGTCTTCTTCTTCTTCTTCTTTATTTAAATATACCGATATAAATGCTAGAAAAGAGACAACTTTATTTGTTAGTGGTATGTCACTCCCTTTTAACTTTGCCGATAATAAACATTTTGAAAGGTATACTAGACGTGCTTTTAACCCCGCTGCTAATAAAATTTCACGTTCTACATTGACTCGCGATATTAAAAAATCAGTTTGTGAATTTAAGTTACAATTAATTAACTCATTTGCTAGTTTACAAACAAAAGTTTCGATTTATTCGGATGTATGGAGTGACCATTGGCAAATAAGTTTTTATATGGGAATTACTTGTCACTAGTAGTCCACCCGTGCGATGCACGGATTATATATCTATCAAAATAATTTTAATAACTTAGTTATTTTAATAGATTAAATTCGAGAAATTATTTAATTATAAGACCAAATAAACATGGTATACAAAAGTTTGGATTTATATATATTAATAATTCCTTTTCTAAGAACTATGATATTGTTTGATCTCCACTATTACTTATAAGTTGTATATCCAAATCACTTCTTAACGAATTATCGATTGGAGTAGGGATGTTAGATGCAGAGATACGAATAAAACAATTATAAATAAGAAAAATAATTATATAAATACAGTAGTTTATAAAATGTGAATTATATATAATATAATAAATTATAAAAGTATCATATATAACATAATCATAGAGCTAGGAGTTAAGGAGAATTATTATAAATTATTTTGGAAATAATTTTAAAATGGTACTTGATATTTATTGCGATTATTATTAAATTATTTAAAGAATTTATTGTATTTTTTTCAAAAAATTACGTAATTATACTCTCAATATGACTTATATAGTTATAAAAGAATAAAATAAAATCATTATTTATAAATTATAATTTAATAATTAAAAATTTAAAAAATAAAGAAATTCAATATACCATAATAAACCAGACAATTGAAAATATTGTTTAATTACAAAACATTGTTGTAATTAAATATATTAAATGGACTACAACCAAATAAACAATAAAAAGAATCAGTATTACATTGATGTAACATAATAATTTTTATCCAACTACATTTTCTTGTTATGTACAACATTAAGAGAAGTGTTTGTCTCAAAAAAAAAAAAAATTAAGAGAAGCGTTAGGATGCTTTTCTTAATTAATGCTTCTCTTAATTCGTTGGATCGATGATCGGAACTAATTGTTGATGCAAACAACGAAAATCCGCATGATGAATTTTTCCTAAAATACGTAATGGTGCGTACCTGCAAATGTAAAATAAAAAAAAATTAGTAAGGGATATAATTATTCTACTACAAAGCAAACACATTATACCATTTGTGATATCTAACAAAGGAGAAATAATGACAGACACAACATGCTTTTTATAGACGATTCAACAATACATTGTTCAGATGAACAACTTCCAATATAATCATTATATGAAAATAAAATATGTTAACAAATCAAATATTAATTAAAATCAAAAAATTCAATATTAATTTCATCGTAGAAATATTTATTTATATAAGATAAAAAAATTAAACTCAAATTATCAATTAAAAGATGCAAATAAAAATAAAAAAAATTAAACTCCCACTTGTTTCATGTGGAGATAAGATCATAAGATCAAGAAATTCTGTCAACATTTAAACAAAATGGAATACATATTTTGGATCAAAATATAGCCCAATTCCTACGTATATGAATAAAGCCCATATTAGTAATTCATCGTAAAACAAATACCTATAACTCGGGTGAAAAATTCTAGATTCTCCACTCCTCAACAACACCAAATCATTTTTTTATATATACGTAATTTATATTTATGCACCAATAAAGCATTTTTTTATATATTATTATCTGATTTAGCCGTTCATGTTTGATTTATTTGCAAATGGATAGACACTATTTACTAAAAATATCCGAGGAGTTTCCAAACGCAGGAACCCTGTAGCTGTAGGCATGGTTAATCCCAACTTCAGAATATTTTTTAAGAATTAATATCCTCAACCAAATTTGACAAAGGAACCAAGACGATAGCATACAACTTTCAAAATTAATAATGTGTTTTAATGATTGTTTCATATTTTACTTTACTATTTGCATTATATATTCCATTTTATTTGTTTTTGGATTTCTGTAATGGGATGTGATGTGATTTATTCTGCATATATTTTTTTTCACTAATAATTATGTTTTGTTTATATCTTGCTACTGATTTAACAGTTCATTTTTTTATTTATATGGACATTTATAGTATACACAAATTGGTTTAAAAGAAGTTCAAATTGAAAAACAATTACATATACTAAAAGAAAATGAACATACCTTTATTTACAACCGATCCATGATCCAGGTTTTGTGAGTTGTAGCTTTTGCAGAGAATGCATTTCTTAGTATGTTGTGGCATGCTAGTTGCTGTCATATGGATTTTGGAATTCTAATGAAAGTCGATTCCTTTATAATGGGCACTTCATATTCAGAAATTTGTTATCTGAAGTCATTTATGATATGTTGGAGATATTTATTGTCCTTGTCTACTCTACTAATATTGAATGATGAAATGCAGATGTTTCTATTCCCCATACAAAAATGTCATTTCGATGCAATTTTGAATATTGCTTTTTATGGATTTATGAGGCCTTTACTCATAATTATAAAAGGAATTATGAAATTTACCATTTCGTATTTACAAGATTATAAAACAAAATGAGTAAAGTATTTTTTTAGTTTCAAGGTTAATAAAAGTAAGAATTATTTTAGTAATTTAACTCACAAAATAATAGATATTTTAATGCAATATATGAATGTTTTTAATGGAACATGCAAACACACAACAATCCAAATGAATATTTATTAATTGGTACCATTTTCCACGCAAATAGTTGTATTCCATTCAATTACGCAAAGATTCGAAAAACAAAGTCTCTTAAAAACTTTTAATAAAATTAAAGTTAATATTGTTGTGTGTTTCAAGGCAAGACATACACAATAATTAATTAACAATAATTTAATTTGTATTTATAATAAAGCTCTATTGCTTCAAAATTGAATCCGCCATAAATACAATAAAAACAAAAGGAATTGAGATTCATCCGATTTGCATCGCTCAAGACAATAATGCTTTTTTTTTAACAAAAAGACAAAATGCTTCAAAAGTCATAAATGCTTTGCAAAAATATGTTTTAAAATCAAAATCTTAATTAATTAAAAGAACAACTTTCCATATTTAGCAATTGATTTTTGGCGGGATATTTCCAGAATTATCACTATTCTGTTTTTATATATTATATAGATTAGGTTGATGATTCATGGACTTTGCAAAAACGTTTAATTGCATATAGAGATTTTAATGTTGAACATATCGCTATTAATATCTCTCATAAAATTCATACTATTTTACAAGAATATGGCTTAGTTACAAAAAAAATTTCAATTTCATTTGATAATGCTAGTGCTAATACGGCTAGTTTATCATCACTTATTAATATTTGTGAACCTTCTATTGGTGGTAAATTTTTTCATGTTCGTTGTATATGTCATATTATTAATTTATGCGTTCAAGATGGTTTAGCTACTTTAAAAGAAGAAATTGCACCTATTAGAAATGCGCTTTTACATTTATCAAGATTTTCTTCTGTTTTGAAAAAATGGGCGAGATATTGTAAAAATAATGGTTTGTAACCAAGAAAATTCTCGCCCGATGTGCCAACTCGTTGGAATTCTACATATAAAATGATAAATGATAGTTATGCATATAGAGAAGCTTTATGTTCATTTTTTGCCGATCAACAATGTGGCATAGTTTTATTTCCCAATCAATGGGATGCATGCTCTAATTTATGTCAACTTTTAAAGGTTTTTAAAGATGCTACCGAAGAATTATCCGGTGTTTATTATCCTACGTCAATTTTAGTTGTAGATCGTTGTGTTAAAATTGCACTACTTTTTAGATCTCTCATGCATTGTGCTACTTTAGGACCAACTATTGCTCAAATGAGATTAAAATGGTTAAAATATTTCACTTATATTCCTAATGTATTTTTAGTTGCAAAAATATTAGATCCTAGAGTAAGATTAGATGGTTTAGAAGAATTGTTAGGAATTTATTATAATGCTTTGTTTCCTATTAAAGAACATGATACTCCCATTCCAAGCGTTGTAGTAGAGAATGCTAAAAAATATTTATATGATATTTTTAGAGAATATTCAATAAAATTTGGCGATAGTTCTGCTGTTTCTACACCCGATGTTGAAAATACTAGTGATATTGGTACGTTTAATGAGGCGTCGGTATTTGCACCATTAGAGCAATTTTATGACGCGAGGATACCAAAACGTTTGAGAGGAGGTGCGACCCCTTATCTTGAACTTGATACATATTTAACATCTCCTTTTGATTATACTGAATTTGTAGTAGGGAAGTCAAAGTTCGATTTGTTAAAGTGGTGGTCAAAGAGGTCTTCCTCTTTTCCTATAGTAACATTAATTGCGAGGGGAAATATTAGCCGTTCTTGCCTCAACCGTCTCCGTAGAGCAAGCATTCAAATTGAGGAGGTTATATTCGGATTCTAGACGATCTAGATTAACAAGAGAAAATCTAGAGGCTCAAGCATTTGCTCCACGATTGGACAAATGCCGAGGTGCGTGAGCAACACGCGTCAATTTTGATGATTCCAAGAAAGCGACAATCTTGATAATCGGATCAAGCAACGAATCACAAAATGATTGAAGAATCACGTTGCCACCTTCCCTAAGGTAAGTAAAAGGTAAGAGACTACGTAGGGTTTTGATTCCTCTATGAGGATACGTAGGCAATTTTATTTCAATATTCAAAGTTAAATTTCAAATTTTTAACTTAGAATATTAAAATAAAACTCAAACCCATTTCTTTTTTTTTCTTTTTTTCTTTCTTTGTGGTTTGTACTTTGTAATTTAAATTTTATACGAAATTGTATTAACTTGTAATTTTATTTTTAAATTGTACTTTGGAATTGTAATATCTTAGAATTTTTCATTTTGTAAATTGTAAGTTGTAATTTTACTTTTAAATCAATAAAATTAATTTTTGTGTTACTCAATTTCATTTCCTTCATCAATTGTGTTAATTTATTAATATTAAAAACTCAAAAATTCAAAAAAAAAAAAAAAAAAAAAACCGGCCAAACCGGAACCGGAACCGGAACCAAATCTGTCTATAAGACGGTTAGGTTCTGGTTCCCCCCTTTGGGAAAACCGGAACCGGCGGTTCCGAACCGTTGGACATGTCTACTTGCAATGACATGTCCGAATTTCTTTTTTAAAGCATTAAACCCTTGCACCACACTTGATCCCCATTTTGGAACCAATTTCATTGAGGTTGCATTTGGATGAGAAGATTTGGATTTGGATTTGGATTTGGATTTGAGAGAGGATTTTGGGAAAGATTTCAAATGACTCAAAATATGAATGATTTGAAATCCTCCAAAATGGCTACAAAAATAAACCAATGATTTAAAATCCATTATAAAATCACTTTGTTCGATAACCTCAATGGATTTGTTATTATGGATTTGAAATCCATAGCTCAAATCCTTCAATCATGAAGCTTGATGATATTTCAAAGAAGCTCATTAAAGAAGTTTTATTCTTCATAATAAGTTGCACCATCAACATTTACTTTTTACTCACCCTCCTCTGCAAAGTTGTAATTTGGATCCTCTAACTATAGGGGATTACATTTTTGGTCTCGTCCAAGGGCAGCCCTGGTGCCACCACACAGGGTTTCCTACTAAAGACCCCAAAATATATATGTGGATCAGTTATACACATATAAATGTTGACGTAAATAACAAGATAGTGAGTTGCTGAAGTGGTAGGGATATCAACATACTAACTCATTGAGGTTTGGACTTGACATGAATCTTATGAAGCAATCGTTTGAGAACCCAAAATTTTTGAGACACCGATATTTTTAAACATATACATATATACTGGTAATAGTATCTGATTATAATATATGCTATCTTGGATGATTTATTTTGTCTATGATTTTATTTTATAAATCATGTATTAATGTTATTATATTATCCTTGATAAATACATGAATATTAAATTTTGAGGGCACTATGTGTGAAGCTCGCCTTAGGCTTCAAAATCTCAAGTTCGATACTAAACTCACTTCGAGAATGTCACATGGACGAATTGATTTACACATCACCGAGTCTAGCTGGAATGCAGACACATGAGTTTTTTCTAGCAAATTTGTCAATTTTTGGTAACTCAATAACTAAAATTGATAGTTTTCTTTTTTCTTTTTAAATTATGAAACTCTTCTACAAATCGTAATTTCGACATGACTATTATGGTCAAATAGGAAACTAAATATTTACTCATATAGACAATAAGGTTTAAAACTGTTTGGACGAACCTAAGACAGAAAAAGGCAATTTCCACACCATTTTTCTTGAGTACATACAATTCTCTCAAAACTCCCAAGTCACCAACACAACAATGCCCATCAAATGGTAAATAGAAAAACAAAAATTGAATAACAATTGAAACCCTAATCCCCCTTTTTACTTTAAATTCTTTCTCAATTTCCGTCGTGATTTCACCTTCGACAGCCATCCTTTCTCCTTGAGTTAAATTAATACTGTGTGAGAGGAGTGTGCGTATATATGGTGGCATAACGATGTGTTGATGTATGTAGGATATTACACTGGCAGCCAAACCCGGGCACCACAGTGAACAGCCAAATCCTATCAGAAGTGTCTCAGTGCGCTGAGAGCATCAATGGTGTCAAGGAAGGACGCTGGAAATCTACTCTCAGCTTTTACAAAGCCATGGTTAGAGGTATCTCACACACCAAGTCCAGTGCGTTTTCTTTTTCTTTTCAATGGTTTTAACAACCCTTTTTATGCAATTTTGTGTTTAATCAAGTATTTTAATCTCTATATTGAAATGAATTTGGTATCATCTTGGTCATTTTTCTCTTATATTAGTACTGATGAATGATGATTATGGGAACATGGTAAATTCTGTTATTGAAATGAGTTTATTTCTTATTTTAATCCACAAACCCTAAATCCTTTGCTGTTTTTCTGGTTATTGTAAGAGCAAACCATTGGGAATGAATTTCCTCGTGATTTTGTGGGGATTTCGCTTATGAGCAGCCTGGTAAATATTTCTTAGTAATTAGGGGGCAGCGCCTCGTGGTGGAGGCTGAGTCAAGTATTCAGATGATAATGGAGAAACTGCAATCTTACAAGACAAGGGTTGCTCTTAATTTTGAGGTTAGTGGTTTTTATATGCGGATTGTTTTTTGTTATTGAGATATTGTTGGTCGGATGTTGACCTTTTTCAACTTTTTAATATACACACACTCACACACACACACACACACTAAAAAGTGAAAAGGGGAAAAGAATTGAAAGTGAAGTCATGGTTGCTGATATCGAATGTTCATCGGAAAGTCTCATTTGATGTAACCTTACCCAAAAAAAGTTTCACTTAATGTAGGGGAACCAGTATCAACTTGGTGACTTTCAGTTGCGAGTGGGGAAGGTGGTTCCAATGCATTCTGAAAGTTTGAGGGGCATAGTTATGGAGGTAGCTTCAGACTTTTAAGTTCACTAACTTTCAACTTTATAATTCATATGGACGTACAACTTGATATTATCGCTATAATGTATGTTTGAGGTGAAAATTCATAATTGTTATTTTAGTGGACTGGATTTCTTGGTCTATTCTATGAAATATTTGTCTGCGTCAGAAAATTGGTTAGTAACATAATGGTTTTCTAATGGGCGTTTTGAGAAAAGTAGATTGAGAATAAATTTTCGTCTTGTTTAATAGAAAAGCACCAACAATAGAAACAGAATGATAGAAGAGGAGGATCTGTTTAGTTACACCAGTATGAAAAACCATGTCATTTAGTTAGGGAACCATTCTCCATCAGAACATCCTTATCAATTTTCCATCAGGAGGCTCTTACTCAAATTGAGATTGAAATTGAAACTCAATTATTGTATAGAACATAGAAGGTTTAAGATTTTTTCTCCCCTTGGAACCACAGTATAGTTTGAGACTCAATATCATGGCTTCAGTTTTGATTACTTCATTGATTATACCTTCACCTAAAGGAAAATGATGCTCAAGTTTAAGAACTTTTATTACAAGTTAGCTAAAGGAATTCTTGTCCAAACCTCAAGGTTCATCATACTTCGATCACATACCTTGGAGTTGAATAGAACATATTTGGATTATATAAGAGATTTGTTAGAATTTAGGTAGTTAAAATTGGAAACCAAAAATTCATGGAGTATATACAGTTAGAAGAGTTCACAGTCACACAGGAACTTTTGTTGCGTATTATGGATATCCGATTTGTCAAGAAAGCACCGGAGAAGGTTATAGTTGTTTCAAATTATGCATTCTCGGAAGTGTTAATTTGGAGCTTAAAGAGTGCGCAACAAAACCACCAAAATGGTAAATATGAATAATCTGGGGTTTTACTATTCTTGTGATTGCGCATATGCATGACTGTGTAAGGTTCATCATCTTAGTTTTTTGCCATTGATAAAGTTTAGGAGAAATGCTTACACAGGCATAAAGGGAATTGAATTTGAGTAGTAGTGGAAGAGGGACTCTGAAGGACTTTGGTTTGCTTTGAAGGATATATATAAATAGAGAGTGAAATGCAAGCTATCTAATCTGGATATTTTCGATAAAAATCAAATTACATCTGGTGGTTTCAATGTCTATAACGCTAAAATAGAAGATATTGATGACAAAACACAAATTATGAGAAAGGAGTTTATTGATGCTTGAAAAGACCGTACAGTGGTAATGTAGTATAAACAACGTGGAGTCATTGGTTGGTTTGGACAAGGTGTGTTTTATTTTCGCTCGATTTGTATATATTTGTAAGATTAATATTATAATGTTCAAATCAGAGTGGAATAAAATACCAAGGGTTAAAATGGATCTTATTTCTATCTATGTATACTTACAGATAGGTGTTTAGTGAGTTGTGAGGACCCATTTACCCATCTAGACTCTGCTTTCTCCATTTGTTCAAACTCAAACAAGTGTGTTTGTCCACAAGAGATATTAGACAAGCATGGCTGCCTGCAACAGGTTGAATATTGAGCAAGGTTTTTTATAGCTGATATGAAAGATATAGATGTAGGTTCATGAAATCCTGTTTCGTGTATAAATAAAATGCTGCTGGCTAAGACTATCAGATTTGTATGTTCTGAGGGCATCTATGGGGAGACAAGAAGGAGCACTCGTGCTTTCTGTTTGTGTTTTAAAACTTGAAGATGTCCAAGAAGAAAACATTAGGTTTGTGTTTTTTACTATTTTCTTTTTACACATAACGTTCTAAGATGGAGGCCTAAAACTGATAACAGAAAAGGTGATTTTCAGTCTTTGGAAGAGGGAGGAAAGATGCGATTAATAGTGATCATTAATGAGATTTAGCACATTATTTCTTAAATTCCTAAACTCCAGACTGGAACTTACGTCACCAATCATCAAATTGATCTTGTCTGTCTTTCCCCTGCATTCACCCTTCCATAGCCATTTTTCGCCTCAACCACTGTTATTTAATTATTGTAGCCATAGTCCTTGGCACCATTTACAACTCTCATGATACTGAATAAAAGAGATCCCGAAATATTATTACCTTCAGCTCAGCCATAACAAATAAGAACCGCTCTTATTTAACTAGCTATCATCAATCATGGTAGAAAACTGTTTCAGCTTAGTTTCCATTATTGCATTCCCTCCATGTATTATCATCTTTTATTGTTGTGTAACTGGGATCTGTCCACCATTTTTGGTGGATAATATTGGGAGTACAGTGAACTCACTTGCATATAGGAGTGTGCTTGAAAGTATTATCTGCGACAGTAGTGCTGCTGCTCTTCTTTATTGTTTTCTTTTCATTTGTTTGTTTGTTTGTTTTTTTAAATTTATTTATTTTCGAGGGTTGGAGTGGTTGGGCAGGCAATTATTGATGATAAACTCATAGTCGTGTACTGCTAGATGAGGAAAAGCCACTCTTGTTTGATTTCTGGTTGGAAACTTGAGAGAAAAACATCCTACTTATGAAAGGGTCCAACTTTTGCGAGTTGACCTTGAAAAATCTTCTAGATCCCTTTTATATGATTCCCATCTCTTTTTCCCCCCTCTAAATACTTCTGACTTGGAGTAATTATCTCAGATCTATAGCCTCGTTATTGTTCTGTGCTTGCCTCACTTGGATAGGTGGTTTTGATTTACCTTCAGCTTGATTTAAAATCTTTATATGTATTAACAATGCTGGCTTGTGTGAATGAATCAGCATTGAGATTTAGCTTTTAATTGCATTAGAATGAGTTATCAAAGTGCTATGGCATTCTTAATATTTTAAGATGAAAGTGACCATGAATGCTCTGGTTATAATACAGCAATGTTTGTTATAATAAGGAACTTATATTATCAAAACTAGGTTTGCTTTCTCCATTTATTGTACCCCATAAAATTGACAGGGATTGATGTGCTTTTTATACATCAAAGATTGATTGATAATTTTCTTCAATGAGCAACAACAATTTGAAGAGTCGCTCGTTTCACTTGCAGATGGAGTATCTACCTATTTCATCATGGGAAAAATCACATCAAATCATGGGTGAGTTCTTTGATCTTTGGCAGGAAGCTCTATCAAAAAGATCATTACCAGGTCATTTTGTACACATCGAACCAAATTTCTCGGAGTACGGTCTCCCAGATCAATATTCGGTACAACACACTGCAGTTCAATATGCTAGTATAACAGCCCAAATGATAGCCACGTCTCAGTCGGTACAAGCCGCCAGAAATTAGATCTTTAGAGATCTCCATTCCATGTTTCTTGTATCTCTGCACCCCATGAGCTCAGTGGAAAATGGAGATCTGTTTGGGATTGCTAACGTGTATTTTATTCCGAGATGATCGTTAGATTAAAACTTACTTTGTGACTGCGAATAGCCAATAGGTACTCTCTACAGTTTTCTGATGACCTTTTAAGTAATACTTTCTCGTGGATTAACTATTGAATTTATTTATTTAAAGTACTGTCAACATCGTGAAAAATGTGAGACAGAAACATTGTTTGTGTCGTATTGATAGTTTTTCAAACATTCATCGTACCTGGGGCTTTTAGTTCTAATTCAGTTCGACAGCATCTAACAAATCACGTAACAAATATAATTCTAGCATATAAAAATTATTTCATGCTCTTTTCAAAAAAAAAAAAAAAAAAATTGTTCCATGCTACCAATCACATGTTGCTAACGTAATTTTACACGATAGGAATTACTGAATAATGGTCGATGACACAATAGTAGTCAACAACACAGATAATCAAGCCATTTTTCTTAAAATAATTTTTGTTCGGAGACAAAAATAAAACATACTTAAAAGACGGATCTAATCCGTTAGACGGATCCCAATACCAACCCAACCCAATAAAAAAGACGGGAATTATGCAACTTCTCCTCTCAACCACGTCCAGTCATAGATTTACTCGCCGTTGCTCGCGACCCGTAACGAAGACAGGAAAAACATAGCAACAATCCCCGTTGATAAAATTTCCAAGACTTTCTTCTTCTTCTCCAACTCATTTTCAGCCCTACCATGCAAGACCCACTCCAAAAGCCCAACCAAATGACGTGTGGGTAGGGTATGTGTGCAATCCCACTTTCTCCAAAAAAAGTTTGCAAAAAGGAAGTAGATTGTGATGAGTTGGAAATTAAAATAATAGTCATGGAATTTTGAGATGAAGAATTGATAAAGAAAATGGTGGAATTGGATAAGTCAATTTTGATGGACAAAGAGTGGAAAAAACGATGAAATTATATTGATTCCAATTTTACTCTCTAGGAAATTACTAATACTTTTTCGAGAAACTACTAATATTTTTTCTTTATGACAAATAATACATTTCGGAGAAAAATTTAATATATTCAGGAAACTACTAAAATACTCTCCAGGGAACTACTAATACTTTTTCGAGAACTACTAATATTTTTTTAGGAACTGCTATACATTTCGGAGTATATTCATGAGAAATACTAAAATACTCTTGAGGAACTACTAATACATTTCGGAAGAATCTGCTAATACTTTTTAGAAGGACGACTAATACTTTTCGGAGGAATTTGTTAATATATTTCGAGAGAAAAATTTAATTATATTCAGGGAAACTACTGAAATACTCTCCAGAGAACTACTAATACTTTTTCGAGGAACTACTAATATTTTTTTGAGGGATGCTAATACATTTCGGGAGTATATTAAGGAGAAATACTAAAATACTATTCAGAAACTACTAATACATTTCAGAAGAACTGTTAATACTTTTTAGAAGGACGACTAATACTTTTCAGAAGGACAGTTAATACTGGTGGTCCCTGAAAACTACCAAAACACCACTGCTAATAATAAGAAAATACCACCGGATTCGCGGGTCAGATCCATCCCGTTAGACGGTCCGACAGGAGTTTTTGTGTACTTAAAAAGTACTGCGATTGGATATGGAAGAGTCATTTTCGTTCCGCTGGAGAATTTTTTTAACCAAACGTACCATTGTTTATGAAAATTTTCAAAAAATACACTATTATGTTACTTTCACTTTTTCCCATTTTTTCTCTTATCAATCACATCCACACATTTTTTCACAAAAAAAAAACTAATCATTGTTACATATTCTCCCACAAATTTCACTATTCACTCACTTATATATTTCTAACTACCAATCATATTCAATCATTATTTTACTATTTTTAAATGAGATAATTACATTTTATCCCGCAAACTATACGCGTTTTTGGAGGTTACCACCTAAACTTTCCCGAGTTGCACTTTACCCCCTGAACTTCAGGATTTTTTGCATGGTGCCATATATTGGTCACCGCCGGCGGAATATTCTCGGAATATTCTGTGGGCAAAATCGTCATTGTCTCAAATTTTTAAAAAAAGTTGTTATATTTTGCTACCTGAACTATGTTTGACATGCATGCATTGTTTCACTTTGCCACATAAAATTTAAAATAGTTTCAAAAAAGTTATATTTATACATGTATTTTATATCTTTTTTTTTTCTAATTCTTTATCCACAAAAAAAAGTACTCTGGTTAAATATATTATCAACAAAATTACACTATAAATTCTTCATTTTAAACTTTCTTGTAAAATCATAGTTTATATTCCTTTTACTGAGTTAATTTTTACATTATAATTAAAAATATAAACTATCCTTTTCATTTTCTAGGTGAATAGAATTATAAATATTCACCAAAGTCAATCTAAACATATAATACGATGCATTTAACTTTCTTTTGTAAGTAAAATTATTAAAAGATAAAAAATATTATAAATTTATTGAATTTGATCATTTTGACATTAAAGTACTGTATAAGATTTGTAATAAAGTCAATTTATGATCAATGATATTGTTGAATACAGTCAATTTTTACATTATTTCACTTTGCATTATTGAATTTGATTATTTTTACATTAAAGTACATGTACAAATATATAACTTTTTTTAAACTGTTTTAAATTTTAAAAACCCTCTAAAACCCTAACCACAAGCCGCTATTTTCCTTCTCAAAATCACATTCTCAAAATCTATTTTTCTTCTGTCTTTTATGCACGTGAATTACATATACGCTAAGATTATCACTTTCGTATTGGTGGGTTATTTGACAGTTTGTGGCAAATCGCACAAACTTTTGCAAAATTGGGGTGGATTGGGGGTTTTGATATATTATGTGTCGGCGCCTATTTTATTGACGCCAACAAAGCGGCGTCATCCCTTTGACTGACCCCTACTACTTTTTTTTTCCGAATAACTAGAATGTGAATAACTTCCTTGCTTAGTATTAGGTCGTGATGACAAGTAGTGTAGAGGTGAGCCGACAAGTTATTTGAGTTGGAGAAATCCCGATTGTTCGCGTATGTTATAAAGGGTATAATTGGGAAATTTGCAGATTCTTTTTACTATAAAATCATTAACACTTATTTATATAAAGACAACTCTCTAACTAATGTCTAGAGTTTATTTGATCTAATAGTACTATTCCATTCACTAGAATAGTCTAACAAGTAACTAGATATATAATACTCTAAAATTATCTACAACTTTTCATCTCCAAATTTTCAGCAAATATACCAAAAATGGTGTATGTATGTAATTTCCTTGTTATTTTTTTAATTATATGTTGTAGACTTTATTATATAATCACATTTTCATTCAGTAATATTTTCACATTCTAGTTATCCGAAAATTGTGTATCTATTTTATATTTAAAATTAAATTTTTTGTAGGCGTCAATATAATGAGCATCTACACCTAATATATCAAAAAAAAAACCAGGCCCCAATCCCACCCCAATTTCACAAAAGTTTGTAAATAACCGCACATAATATATCAAAAAACCCCAACATATCCCCACTAGAGATGTTAAATGGGCTGGCCCTAGCCTTATAGGCCTTCGGGCTAAACGGTTTTCGGGCTAAACGAGCTGACAATATTGGAACCTAACCCTAACCCTAGCGGGCTTCGGGCTAAACGGGTCACTATCGGACTATAAGACAAAAAATTAAAAAATATATATTTAAATTTATAATTTTAAACTCGAATATATATAGCATTTAAGTTTAATATTTTAAGTTAAACTATTCGTTATAAATAAAATTCATGCAAAGTTTCTAATTACATTGTATTAACAAACCTATAAAATTAAATATTTTATAATCTACATTTTGAAAATAAATAATAATAATAACTAAAGCTACCCATAATTAACACTTGTTTCTGTAGTTACTCATATGACTATAATTTAAATTTTTCAAAATAAGATATTTAAATCTAAAATTTCAAACTTGAGCATATATAACATTTAAATTTAACATTTAAAGTTAATCTATTTATTATAAAAAAAGTCATGCATAGTTTATAATTACATTGTATTAACAAAATTATAAAATTAAATTTAGCACCATTTAGAAATATAATTTATATCATAGATAATCTAATAAGACTACGTGACAATTTCTTATTCAGAATAAAAATGGAAAAGTAAATTAAGAAATAGATAAAACAAATAAAAAAGAAGTTTTTAAAGAATTTATAGCTTGCTTAATAAAGTTAAACTTAAAGATGAGGATGATGTGAATTTAAAAAATAAATTTACTAGTAATAGGTAATAAAAATATATATAAAATATTAGAATTATATTTATTTTTTAAAAAATAAAAATAGCGGGCTAGCGAGCTAGCCTGGTTAACCTTCGGACTAGCCCTAACGGGCTTCGGTTTAAACGGACCAGGCCAAGAAACCCTAATTTAAACGGACCAAAATAATTTTGGCTCTAACCTTCTTTTTTTTTCGGTTTAAATGATCCGACCCTTTTAACATCTCTAATCCCCACAAACTGTGAAACAACCCGTATTAGTAGCGCCATTCGGTTTTAAAACCCCTCTAAAACCCTAACCACCTATTTCCCTTCTCTCTCTTATTCCACTCGCCCCACCCTATAAAACAAAGAAACTGCCTCTCCTCTTTCTCTCTTACTCCTATTCAAAATTCTGCACAAAAAGTTTTGCCAAACCAGATAGATGATCGCCATATGAAAAAGGTCAGTTCTATGACTAGTAAAAACCCAACCCATATTCGTCATACGCTTGTATGTGCTGTATTAATTTACCACGTACTAGTGTGTGACTGTGTGATATTTAAATTTGGATTCTTAGCATATTTGGATAGTGATCTCAATGTATGCAAGCAAATAGCATTGGGATCATGTTATCTACTTCTGGTTTTGATCATTTTCTTTGGATTTTTGGAGTTTATGCATGATGCAATTTGCATATGTGTGTGACATTGTATTAATTTTTGTTCCAGATATATTGATTTCAATTTTTTGCAGTTTTCTTAATCTGATACAGAGTGGATTATCAATTGTAAGTCTCATGGATCAGGATTCCACCACCAAAGCACCCAGAAAGGTATTAGTTTTAATGGGATTCATCTGGTTGTCTCTCTATTCAGATAGTTTATAAAATCGTTGATTTTAAATCAGATGCATTGTTTTTTTTTTTTTTTTTTTAAATCTAAAATGGATTGGTTTGCCCTGTTTTAGGTGAGATTTGCACCAAAAGCTCCTCCCAAGAGAGAACAAAAACCTGTCCTGCCTAAAGTGTAATCATCTTAATCTTACTTTAACTTGATATTAATATTAATTCCATCCCTTAACATGACTCAATTTTAACTTCTTTGATTTTTGTTAATTATTATTACTTCTGTTGTTTATGTTTCAGTGAAAAAGTTGAAAATGACAGTGATGGTGCCATAGCAGAGCAACTTCTACGCCGCTATAATGTATTCTCAACTTCCATTTTCTTATTTTGGAATAGCAGATGGTAATATAAAATTCTATTGATTTCCTTTCTTACATGATATAACTGCTTTTCATTCTAGGAAACATCTTTGAAAGGAAAGCCGAAAGTTGAAAGAAAAGGTAACCATCATCTCTTTAAGTATCATGGCCTGGTTATATAAAATATCCTCTATATGCTTGTAATATTATATCAAAATTGTATTTTCTCAGACTTGGCAGCTTAGATTCAATTTCAGTAAAACTTCTGGCATGCTTAAACTTATCCATAATAATAAGAAAATAGGAAAAAGAATGGAGACACATTAGACACTAAGATTAGATGCCTCTGCCTTAGAGCGGGGATAATAACGTGAAATGCAAGGTAACTAATGAATTTGATACGTTGAAAATTCACTTACTATGTCATCCTAAAGAAGTAATGATTTTAATTTGTGTTTATATTATATGTTTATGAAACACTGATGCCAATGTCTCATAGGAACTTAGTAAGATGTCATCGACATATTGGTCCTGTCCTGTTCATATGCTTTATGGTTTCATTTGAGTCACTAGTCTGAGATTTCCAATCTTAACACCATTTACGAATACTTTGTCCTATGAATACTTTTCAATCATTGATCGTTATATTACAATTGTGTTTGCAATTCCAGTTGGGCCTACTCAAGTTGCATTTGGTTGTGGAGGATCATCTACTCCTCTCAGGTCATATGGTTCTCATAAAGCTAACAAGAATCAGGGCTCGTCCGCTGATGGCAAGTGCATTTTTATAATTATATTTCGTAGTGCTACGTAAACTGTAGGCTGCATTTAACAATACTTTTCTATGCGCAGGTGGTGCTGGGCAAAGAGTCGAGAAAGAATATAAGGAACCATGGGTAAGCTATGATAAACCTCTAATTCAGTGTGACTAAAGTCTTTGCAAAAACTTTGGCTTTTAAAATAAGTGATTTATTGTAGTAGAAATGAAAAACAGTTGACAATCAAAAGTTGCTAGTGATTGCAAATAGAAGTTAAAAGTTGATTAAGTTGCTAGGGATTTATCACTGTGTACTTGTATAGTTAATAAATAAGCTGTAACAGTGCTTTACATATTTCAAAATGAAACCAGAAGCAGACCAGATATCTAAAACACAACACCTCCTCTACTTTTAGATTCTGATTAAATTATTCAAAAGCAAAAGTTGACATTTGAACAAACTACTTTTTCCAGTTAAAGTTTGACAATTACTTTTTTAAGTGTTTGCAAACACTCCCTTAAGGTTTTTTTGACCACGACTGCAGGATTATTACACCTATTATCCTGTAACACTTCCCTTGAGAAGGCCATACTCAGGAAATCCAGGTATTTCTCATTTAATCTTGAAATGTACTTGCTAATATGGAGTTAGAAATAACTGATTCTATCTTATACCTCTATCATTAAGTTCGAAATGTATCCCTTTTGATGCTTTGATATATTTCCTCAACAAAGTGACTTTACATATTCGTTTCTTGCTTTTAGAACTTCTCGATGAAGAAGAATTTGGAGAAGATCCACAGATATCAGCTTATGATGAAAATGCAACAAATTCAGCTGAAGAGCTCGGTTTATTGGTCGGTAATCTTTTAAGCTGAACTGAACAAGCTTAACACATGCTAGAAAAATAAGGTTTGAGATGTTAATGATATTGTTGGCAGGATGAGAATGTGGAGAATAATATGTTCTTCCTTCAATTACCAAAAACTCTTCCCATGATAAAGCCACCAGCTGATGCAGAGGAACAAAATCAGGATAATAATGCAAATCCCACGAAAAATGCAGGAGATTCGCAAAAGACCTGTAACTTGGAAGAACTCCCAGCAGGTTTAATGGGCAAAATGTTAGTCTACAAAAGTGGTGCTATAAAGTTGAAGCTTGGAGATATACTCTATGATGTAAGTATTGGAGAAATCAGTCCTTCAATTTGTCCATTTTAAATTATAAAAACTAGTTGAGGTTTAGCTTAATTACAGAAAACTCCAATTATTATCTTTCAAAATTACAAAAACCCCGTTGAGGTATGTTTTTTATATCGTATACATGATAATCTGCTTTCTGATATCTAAATTATCACAGGCTCATCAATGGTTTTAGAAATAGTTACAAGGATTGCGAATATTTGTGAGATAAAGCTAATTGTGATGCGTATACAGGTAGATCCAGGAGTGAATTGTGTATTTGGTCAAGATGTTTTTGCCGTCAATACAGAAGAGAAACTTTGTTGCAATATGGGAGAGCTCAACAAACGCTGTTATAACCCCAGACGTGGACAGCATGTTAGATTCTATTTCTGATTTATGATAGAACAATTTGTTCATTATTTATTGAAATTTTGCTTCTATACGAATTCTGGAACCGCAATCATTTATCGTATTTTTTTATATGGCCCCTCATTCAAATATAAAATTTTAAGCTTGTGCTTAAATTTGAAGGATGATATAGTGAGGCTTCATTCACTATCCAAGTGGTGATAAATGCATTTTGATATATTTTATTTCCAGCAGTTTGCAGAAGTATGTAGCCGCACGTTTCTTTGATAATAAATCACAATATTTTGCATACAAAAGGTTTTTGCAACTTTGCAGGGCCAAGGATTCCGATGCTCAAGTCGTAAGCCACCTTCAAATTGCGTGTACTTACTTCTCTCCTTTACTGGAGTCACCTTTGGCTATTTTAGGAAGGGAAGGGAAAAAATGCCAAAAGAAAAAAAGAAATTAATGGGACGGAGAAAAAATATTGAAAAAATTAAGAAAGAGGTCATATTTACAAACATATGGCCATGACAGCAAATGGGGAACTAAATTGCACAGAAATAAATTATGTGATTTAATGTGGTGAAGTCCCAACTCCAAGTAGTGGGCCATTTTCTAAAGTGGCTCTTAGTCTTTAATTGGAGAAACTGACAAACTCAGTTCAGTAAGATTGTACCTCTGCGATTTCAATCCCATACTTCTTTGCAAAATTAGTATCATAGTTCCTCCACCCCCCACCCCCACCCCCACCCCCCCGGCAATGATAGTCCCATTGGTTACATAAATTGCAACATTAGTCCCATATAATATAATTACAAGATGCGAAAATACTCATTTTCTGTCGCTTGTTTTCATTCATGGCATTGTTACACCTATTTAGACCTAATTTTTATTCAGATGAAGTCTAGACTTCAAATTTGGACTTCATTTCTTCTTTTAGTTATGATGTCGTCATTGCTTAGGTTTTACGACACTAATCGCTCGTCTTTTTTTTTCCGCAAAGGCAACGCGTGACTCATCTCGTGTGAAACTATTGATGAATCTTTTTATTTTTTTTGGCTTGGCTGGTCCCGAGGATAATTCTTCTTTTGTCGGGGTCCTTCGACATAAACTTTCTTCGGGTGCGTCCGTTCTGTTGGTTTGACTATGAAACCTTTCTCGAATTCTGACTCTTTCTGTTCCGGATAGTCCGGGCAAATATATTTATTCCAGACATGTTGTAGAGTTTTAGGTGGATTACTTTTCCAAAAATTATGTTGTTTTCCAGATAAAAAGAGTTCTCTAGAAGCTTGATATAGTCTTTGTCATTGTGTCTAATAGGAAAGATCCATTTGTCGAATTTCGAAAGTATTTGAATGGATTCTTGACTTTGTCAATCTCTATTAAACAGACTAAGAGTCTCCATGCTCGTATGGTTGATGTTTATTCTTCTGAGAAAGATGATACCAACGACGTGCTAAAGAGATTCCGTCGAAGTCAAAAAATCGAGTCTCCTTATCTAATTCAATTATAAACCCACTAATTATCCTCAAATATCAGATACAACGAGATTGCCTCCTTCACCTTAGCAAATCCAATGTAACTGATTGGAGTGTATTCAAAATTCAAATTCCTACTTTTTAGATAACAACTAACCACACGGCTGTATTTATATATCATCATGTAAATCATTTTTAATCAATAAAAAAATATTCATTATCATAACCCAAAATTTTTCATATTTATTTACATGATTTATATCATTCATAAACATAAATACATGCATCTTAATATTTCATATTGACATTAGAACACATGAATAATCTTGATATGTCAATTTTTAGTTTAATTATGTTAGGTTACTACTTGTGCACTATTTAAAGAAATCGGGTAATAAATATTTTGAGCTTTATTTTATTACATCAATTGATTTATTTGAGTTTATAAAGTACAAATATATGTTGAGTATACATTTTTAAATACATGTATATGTAATTAATTGTTAATCATAAGTTGAGGGGTCAATATGCATTTTAAACACACTTTAAGGGCTAAAGTGCAATTTTTGAAAACTTTGCATTATTGCTTCTTTAATGTGAATTTTTGACAGCTACATGGTGAAATGAATCTGGAAGTTTCATCATTGATTGGGAAAAAAAAAACAAAACAAAACAAGGAAAGAAAGAAAAGGAAGGAGAAAACTTACGTATGCTCATTCTTCACCAAAATCCAAGATTCTTCCAACTTTTCTTTGATTTTTGTTTAGGAAAGCAATCTTACATATATATCTTTGGTTAAGAAGGATATATCCTCAAATAATTGGTAAGTATATCTAGTTTTTGTTAATTTTTGCTATATAAACATTTGATAGCACATATAGTCATAGTTGTGAATTTTTGCTCCTTTAATCATTCAATACATGTAATATAATGGTTAAATCTTAAATATATGTTCATAAAAATATTTATACATGAGTTTAGTTTATGTTTTTGAGTTTTAAGAAGTCAAAAATCAGATTTAGGGTTTGTAAAACAAGAAAGAACAAGAAAAACACAAAGTTGCTATAGTATAAAAATCTGTTTTACTATGTTGTAGAGAAAGTTGCATTTGAAGGTCTAAAATCATGAGTTTTAATTATTTGAAAGCATGGTTATATTTTTATACATGTTAGTTTATTGTGATAAAAATTTGGGAGTGATTGAATACATTAAGAGGTGTGAAAATCTACATGAACTATAAGGTGACAACATGATCCCCTGTTTCTGCCCAGCAGCAGTTTTCTTCTGTATTGCTCTATTTCGACCGATTTACTCTCCGAATTTGGAGTTTTATAAAACATAAAAGTTGTAGAAAATTGAATTAGATTTTCAGTCCAACTTGAATCATCTTAATATCATTTTTCTACAGAAAGTTATGGTGAAAATACTAAAGGCTGCCAGAGTGAAATTTTCAGACGTTTTAGTTGAATATTTTCTAAGTTTTGTCAATTGTGATTAGTTAAAATGCATACATGGCATACATACATGACTTCATTAGTACTTAGTGTATGATATTAAATTTGGTTATGCATTTTTGATATATTTATAGGTCAAAATCTCGATAAAGAAGCGAATAAGGTTGAGTAGACGAATCGGGATAAAGACTTCACCTTGTGAGTATAATCTTGTAATTTGTTATTTGACTCTTATGTAATTGTATGATTGATGTTTTTGAATGAATTCCACATGTGTCGATTTTTGTGAATATGAATCCAATGTGTTCTAAATGTGAATTATATGGTTGTTTTGGTGATCTTATGATGATGTCGATATGAATGTGAGAAATGTGAAATATATTGATGATATTGATATGGAATCAAGATATATGAAATGTATTGATGATACTGATATGGGTATGAATTATGTGATATGAAATATGCATTCATCAGAGTTAAAAGGATTCTGTTATGGCCACCAATATCCTTGAATCATGTGTTACAGATTTTTCAGAATTTTCTGAATACAAAGTACCGTACGGCCACCCCGAGTTCTTGGAACTCAAGTATATGTGTTATGAATTACAGAGTGCCATGGCCATATTCGTGATCACGATTTATTCTTGGATATGGATGGCCCATAACAGTAAAAAGAATATGACTAAGCATATGCATTTGTGTATTTATTAATGATATAAATCGAATGTGTAAGATGTATTGATGATGTACTTGTATTGATGTTGTGCTTGTGTTGATGATGTGCTTGTGTTGATGATGTGCTTGTGTGATGTTAAATAACTTGTTACTCGATTATACTTATTGAGCTTGCAACTCACCAATTGCAATGTTGACTATTTTTAGATTATGTAGATGAAGTGACATGTGAAGCTTTTGTACAAGTGGAAGTATAGATCAGGTCGGCCGATTTTTCGATCCTTCTTCCTCACTCATCATTTGCATATTATTTTAGGATCTTGTTTATAAGAATGTGGTCTATAATGGTTTGTAATATAACTTATGTATGTGTGTATGAGTGTTGAAAACCGTTTCATTTGGGAATAATGTTTGTATTTGTACAATATATTTGCAATAATAATAAATATGTGCACTCTGATAAATAAAGCAGTGGTAATGCATTTAAGTTGGTATTTGTATTTTAAGTGTATATGTTACAGGATAAGGGTGTTACAATTTAGTGGTATCAGAGCCCAGATAGGGGTTCTGTAGGTCATGACATGACATGTGCATTTTCATTTTATATTATATGTTGGCATAAGTTATAATTATGTTGCATTTTAGGCAAATGGATATACATCAAGAACCGCATGTTGAAAATGATGAGCAAAGTGTTCATGGAGGAGAAGGAACAGCCGAGCCAGGGTCACATTCATCTCATCCATCTCAACATCATGCACATGGAATACCTGCTCATTTTATGTATCCACAATATCAACATGTAAACCCTCCCGAACCACGTGAATGAAGGTATGATAAACTAAGAAAAATGGGAGCTGTCGATTTTATCGGCACCACAGATCCAGCAGTGGTAGAAACTTGGTTGAAACGGACCGAGAGGGTTCTGAATTTGATGAAATGCACTCCAGATGAAAATTTTGATTATGCAGTGTCACTTCTTCAGGGAGATGCTTATGATTGGTGGGAGACTATACCTAATAGCACTACACAACCTCCTGTATTGACTTGGGATGATTTTCTGAGGGAATTTCATGATGCATATCTGCCAGAGGTTTACAGGGATCAGAAAGAAAAAGAATTTCTGGAGCTTAAACAATGGAATCGATCAGTTGCAGAGTATGAAGTATTGTTTAATCAGCTTTCTCATTATGCACCACATATGATAGCTGCAGAAAAGAAGAAATGCAATAGATTTGAAGCTGGACTTCGATTTGGTATTCGAAACCGTATTATAGTTTCAGATTTGGAGTCGTACAGTAAGTTGAAAGCTGCAGCAATACGTGCTGAAAAATTGGAAGCTGAATCAAAACAAAACTTTCAATACAAGAAGAAGAGACAGGGTGACGAAACTGGAGGATTCAAAAATAAAAAAGAGTTTACTCAATCTACACAAAAGAGTTTCTCTAATAATTCTAAAGGTGGCAATTTTGGAGGCACGTCATCAGTTAGTAAGGGTGCTGGTTCTTCATCATCAGTTGTCACTTGTGTTCATTGTGGAAAAAATTATTATGGAGAGTGCAGACTGCTTACTGGGAAATGTTTTCGATGTGGGGAACCTGGTCACATTGCAAGAAACTGCCCAAAACCACGTGAAGAAAACACAGTTGAACAAACTAAATTTGGTGGCTTTATTTCTAACAGAGGTCGAGGTCGTGGAAGATTTGGTACATGCAGAGGCATTAGTGCAGATGAAAGTCAGGGTAGCAGACAACAAACTCAGGCTCGAGTTTTTGCTATAACTAAGGAAGACGCTAAAGCTACTCCAACTGTGATAACTAGTAATCTTTCCATTTCTGGTATAAATGCTTATGCTTTATTTGATCCAGGAGCAACGCATTCATTTGTGTCGCAATCATTTGCATCACACTTGAACTATAAACCAGAAATGTTGGACTATGATTTACTTGTTCGAACTCCAGTAGGCAGTGTATCTATTGTAAATACTGTGTTTCGTGATTGTGAACTTTTGATTGGAAATTCTGAATTACGTGCTACATTACTTGTTATGCCACTAAAGGATTTTGATGTGATTCTGGGTATGGACTGGTTAACTGAATATCATGCTAAACTCGATTGTTTGACTAAAGAAATAGTGTTGGAACTGCCAGATCAGACACAAATAGTATTTAAAGGGGAAACAAAAATTTTGTCTGCTTGTATAATATCTGCATCTACAACATTCAAAATGATTAAGAAAGGTTGTGAATGCTACTTAGCTCATGTTGTAGACACTAGATTATGTGGTTTGAAAATTGAAGACATTCCAGTAGTTAGAGAATATCCAGATGTGTTTCCAGATAAATTGTCAGGGTTACCTCCAGATAGGGATATAGAGTTCACAATCGAATTACAACCGGGTACAGCACCAATTTTTATTCCTCCTTATAGAATGGCACCCATTGAGTTACAAGAATTAAAGAAACGGTTACAAGAGATGCTTGATAAAGGATACATTAGACCAAGTGTTTCACCATGGGGCGCACCAGTATTGTTTGTTAAAAAAAAGGATGGCACTTTGAGATTGTGTATAGATTATCGACAGTTGAATCGAGTGACGGTGAAGAATAAATATCCATTACCCAGGATAGATGATTTATTTGATCGATTTGCGGTGCTTTAGAGTTTTGTCAAAGATTGATTTGATGTCAGGGTATCATCAGTTGAAAATTGCAGAGAATGATATTCCAAAAACAGCTTTTAGAACCAGATATGGTCACTATGAATTTTTAGTGATGCCTTTTGGATTGACTAATGCACCTGCCGTGTTTATGGCATTGATGAATAATGTGTTCAGGCCATACTTGGATAAATTTGTGATTGTCTTTATTGATGATATTCTGATATACTCAAAATCTAGCGAAGAACATGAACAACATCTGAGGATCATGTTGCAAACTCTACGTGAGAAACAATTGTATGCAAAACTTAGTAAATGTGAATTTTGGTTAGATCAAGTTATTTTCTTGGGACATGTTGTTTCTGCTGATGGTATTAAAATTGATCCAAAGAAAGTTGAAGCAGTGACTAAATGGGAAAGCCCGAAAAATGTTTCAGAAGTCCGTAGTTTTCTGGGTTTAGCTGGGCATTATAGAAGGTTTGTTGAGAACTTTTCTCTTATTGCATCTCCATTGACGAAATTATTGCGGAAAGATGTTTGTTTCAAATGGACAGACAGTTGCCAGAAGAGTTTTGATGAGTTGAAGAAAAGGCTTACAACAGTGCCAGTGTTGACAATTCCTTCAGGTACTGATGGTTTTGTTGTTTATAGTGATGCTTCATACCAGGGTTTGGGATGTGTTTTAATGCAACATGGTAAAATTATTGCTTATGTTTCTCGCCAACTTAAACCATATGAGATGTCTTATCCTACACATGACCTTGAACTTGCTGCAGTTGTTTTTGCTTTAAAGATATGGAGACATTATTTATATGGTACCACATTTCAAATTTTCACTGATCATAAAAGTTTAAAATACTTATTGAGTCAGAAGGAATTGAATATGCGGCAGAGAAGATGGCTTGAATTGTTGAAGGATTATGATTGCACTATTGAATATCATCCAGGGAAAGCTAATGTTGTTGCTGATGCTTTAAGCCGAAAATCTTATGGTACCGTTTCATATATGTCAGTGCATTCTTTACCGTATTTGATTGATCTGAGAAAGATGAATGTTGAAATGAATGTAAATGATATGGGTGTTATATGTGCTTCGATTCACGTACGTCCCATGATGATTGAAATAATTAAACGAGCTCAATTTCTTGATGATAAACTAACCAGTATTGCAGAGAAAGTGAAACAAGAAAAGAGTACCACATTTGTTTTGAACAATGATGGTAGTTTGATGATCAATAATCGACTATGTGTTCCTGGTGTTGATGGCCTAAGACACGAGATAATGGAAGAAGCTCATACTGCACCATATGCTATGCATCCAGGTAGTACGAAAATGTACCAAACCTTGAAAAATCATTATTGGTGGCCCAGAATGAAGAAAGATGTAGCCGAATATGTTTCAAAATGCTTGACTTGTCAACAGATTAAGCGAGCATCGAGCACCATGGGTAAGTTGCATCCATTACCTATTCCTGTTTGGAAGTGGGAGCGTATTACTATGGATTTTCTTTACGATTTACCAATGACACCAAGGAAAAATGATGCAGTTTGGGTTATTAACAAAGTCAGCTCACTTTTTACCATTTAGATGGGGTTCTACTCTCGAAAATTTGGCGAAAAGGTATGTGAATGAGATTGTTAAATTACACGGTGTACCTTTATCTATTGTTTCAGATCGAGATCCTCATTTTACATCGAGATTTTGGGGTAGCTTACAACAAGCTTTGGGTACTAAATTACATTTTAGTACAACATTTCATCCACAGACAGATGGTCAGTCAGAAAGAACTATTCAGACTTTAGAAGATATGCTTCGTGCATGTGTTCTTGAATTTAAAGGCTCTTGGGATGAATATATTGCATTGATGGAATTTGCGTATAATAATCAACATCATAGTAGCATTGGCATGGCGCCTTATGAAACATTATATGGTAGAAAATGCAGGAGTCCAGTATGTTGGGATGAAGAGGAATGAGGTTGTTAGAAGGTCAGTTTGATTCGAGGATACCATTGAAAAAGTGAAAATAGTTAAAAGTAGATTAAAAGCAGCGCAAGATAGACAAAAGAGTTATGTTGATCAACATAGACGGGAAATGGAATATGAAGTTGGTGAGAAAGTATTTCTTCGTGTTTCTCCGTGGAAAGGTATCCTCAGATTTGGAAAGAAAGGTAAACTAAGTCCTCGTTACATTGGGCCATATGAAATACTTGAAAAGATTGGACCATTGGTATATCGACTTGCTTTGCCCCCTGAGTTGTCTCGATTCACAATGTGTTTCATGTTAGCATGCTTCGCTGATATAGATCAGACCCATCACATATTCTCCGAGATGATCTAGTTGAAGTTGCTGATAATTTGACTTATGTTGAGGAACCAGTTCAAATAGCGGGATACAAAGAAAAACAACTTAGAAATCGAGTGATTCCGTTGGTAAAAGTGTTATGGAAGAATCATTCTAGTCAAGAAGCTACATGGGAAACAAAGCAGTATATGAGAGAACATTATCCATGGGTATTCACCAATACAGGTATAAATTTCGAGGACGAAATTTTTAAGGGAGGGAGAATTGTCATAACCCGGAATTTTTCATATTTATTTACGTGATTTATATCATTCATAAACATAAATACATGCATCTTAATATTTCATATTGACATTAGAACACATGAATAATCTTGATATGTCAATTTTTAGTTTAATTATGTTAGGTTACTACTTGTGCACTATTTAAAGAAATCGGGTAATAAATATTTTGAGCTTTATTTTATTACATCAATTGATTTATTTGAGTTTATAAAGTACAAATATATGTAGAGTATACATTTTTAAATACATGTATATGTAATTAATTGTTAATCATAAGTTGAGGGGTCAATATGCTTTTTAAACACACTTTAAGGGCTAAAGTGCAATTTTTGAAAACTTTGCATTATTGCTTCTTTAGTGTGAATTTTTGACAGCAACATGGTGAAATGAATCTGGAAGTTTCATCATTGATTGGGAAAAAAAAAACAAAACAAGGAAAGAAAGAAAAGGAAGGAAAAAACTTACGTATGCTCATTCTTCATCAAAATCCAAGATTCTTCCAACTTTTCTTTGATTTTTTTAGGAAAGCGATCTTACATATATATCTTTGTTTAAGAAGAATATATCCTCAAATAATTGGTAAGTATATCTAGTTTTTGTTAATTTTTGCTATATAAACATTTGATAGCACATATAGTCATAGTTGTGAATTTTTGCTCCTTTAATCATTCAATACATGTAATATAATGGTTAGATCTTAAATATATGTTCATAAAAATGTTTATACATGAGTTTAGTTTATGTTTTTGAGTTTTAAGAAGTCAAAAATCAGATTTAGGGTTTGTAAATCAAGAAAGAACAAGAAAAACACAAAGTTGCTATAGTATAAAAATCTGTTTTACTATGTTGTAGAGAAAGTTGCATTTGAAGGTCTAAAATCATGAGTTTTAATTATTTGAAGGCATGGTTATATTTTTATACATGTTAGTTTATTGTGGTAAAAATTTGGGAGTGATTTAGTGATTGAATACATCAAGAGGTGTGAAAATCTACATGAACTATAAGGTGACAACATGATCCCCTGTTTCTGATTTCTTCTGTATTGCTCTATTTCGACCGAATTACTCTCCGAATTTGGAGTTTTGTAAAACATAAAAGTTGTAGAAAATTGAATTAGATTTTCAGTCCAACTTGAATCATCTTAATATCAATTTTCTACAGAAAGTTATGGTGAAAATACTAAAGGCTGCCAGAATGAAATTTTCAGACGTTTTAGTTGAATATTTTCTAAGTTTTGTCAATTGTGATTAGTTAAAATGCATACATGGCATACATACATGAATTCATTAGTACTTAGTGTATGATATTAAATTTGGTTATGCATTTTTGATATATTTATAGGTCAAAATCTCGATAAAGAAGCGAATAAGATTGAGTAGACGAATCGGGATAAAGACTTCACCTTGTAAGTATAATCTTGTAATTTGTTATTTGACTCTTATGTAATTGTATGATTGATGTTTTTGAATGAATTCCATATGTGTCGATTTTTGTGAATATGAATCCAATGTGTTCTAAATGTGAATTATATGGTTGTTTTGGTGATCTTATGATGATGTCGATATGAATGTGAGAAATGTGAAATATATTGATGATATTGATATGGAATCAAGATATATATGAAAGGTATTGATGATACTGATATGGATATGAATTATGTGATATGAAATATGCATTCATCAGAGTTAAAAGGATTCTGTTATGGCCACCAATATCCTTGAATCATGTGTTCTGATTTTTCGCATTTTTCAATACAAAATCGTCGGCCACCCCGAGTTCTTGGAACTCAAGTATATGTGTTATGAATTACAGAGTGCCATGGCCATATTCGTGATCACGATTTATTCTTGGATATGGATGGTCCATAACAGTAAAAGAATATGACTAAGCATATGCATTTGTGTATTTATTAATGATATAAATCGAATGTGTAAGATGTATTTATGATGTACTTGTATTGATGTTGTGCTTGTGTTGATGATGTGCTTGTGTTGATGATGTGCTTGTGTGATGTTAAATAACTTGTTACTCGATTATACTTATTGAGCTTGCAACTCACCAATTGCAATGTTGACTATTTTTAGATTATGTAGATGAAGTGATATGTGAAGCTTTTGTACAAGTGGAAGTATAGATCCAAGGTCGGCCGGCTGATTTTTAGTCCTTCTTCCTCAGCTCATCATTTGCATATTATTTTAGGATCTTGTTTATAAGAATGTGGTCTATAATGGTTTGTAATATAACTTATGTATGTGTGTATGAGTGTTGAAAACCGTTTCATTTGGGAATAATGTTTGTGTTTGTACAATATGTTTGCAATAATAATAAATATGTGCACTCTGATAAATAAAGCAGTGGTAATGCATTTAAGTTGGTATTTGTATTTTAAGTGTATATGTTACAGGGTAAGGGTGTTACAATTTAGTGGTATCAGAGCCCAGATAGGAGTTCTGTAGGTCATGACATGACATGTGCATTTTCATTTTATATTATATGTTGGCATAAGTTATAATTATGTTGCATTTTAGGCAAATGGATATACATCAAGAACCACACGTTGAAAATGATGAGCAAAAGTGTTCATGGAGGAGAAGAACAAAGTAGGGCAGGGTCACATTCATCTCATCCATCTCAACATCATGCACATGGAATACCTGCTCATTTTATGTATCCACAATATCAACCTGTAAACCCTCCCGAACCACGTGAAAGAAGGTATGATAAACTAAGAAAAATGGGAGCTGTCGATTTTACTGCACCACGCAGATCCAAAGATGGCGTAAACTTGGTTGAAATGGACCGAGAGGGTTAAATTTGATGAAATGCACTCCGGATGAAAATTTTGATTATGCGGTGTCACTTCTTCAGGAGATGCTTATGATTGGTGGGAGACTATACCTAATAGCACTACACCTCTGTATTGACTTGGGATGATTTTCCGAGGGAAATTCATGATGCATATCTGCCAGAAGTTTACAGGGATCATAAAGAAAAAGAATTTATGGAGCTTAAACAAGGGAATCGATCAGTTGCAGAGTATGAAGTATTGTTTAATCAGCTTTCTCATTATGCACCACATATGATAGCTACTGAAAAGAAGAAATGCAATAGATTTGAGGTTTGGACTTGATTTGGAGTCGTCTGATGAAGTTGAAAGTCATGATACATCTTTGAAAAATTGGAAGTCAATCAAAAGAAAACTTTCAATACAAGAAGAATAGACAGGGTGACGAAACTGGAGGATTCAAAAATAAAAAAGAGTTTACTCAATCTACACAAAAGAGTTTCTCTAATAATTCTAAAGGTGGCAATTTCGGAGGCACGTCATCAGTTAGTAAGGGTGCTGGTTCTTCATCATCAGTTGTCACTTGTGTTCATTGTGGAAAAAATCATTATGGAGAGTGCAGACTGCTTACTGGGAAATGTTTTCGATGCGGGGAACCTGGTCACATTGCAAGAAACTTCCCTAAACCACGTGAAGAAAACACAGTTGAACAAACTAGATTTGGTGGATTTAATTCTAACAGAGGTCGAGGTCGTGGAAGAACATAATAAAAATAATACATAAAAATAGCAAATAAGTTAATCAACAAATTGATTTTCCATTAGTTAAAATAAAACGAAGTATAAAAATAAAAAAATAATTTACTGACAGAAAAAATCCATAAGTAATTACCAACGACATCAATTTTCGTTAGTAATTTTTTTTCAAAAAAAAGGTTTCCAACGAAATTAGTTTCCATCAGAAAAATTAAAAATATTAAAATAAGAATAATAAGTTTACCTAGGTATTCTTTCATGGATATTACGATATAGTTAATTACATTTTTATTTTTTTTAAGAAAAAGCTAAAAAAAATTAAAAAACCTTCGGTAATGCCTACAAATGGTTTCAATCGATAAAATCGGGGTATTTTATAAGTTTTTAGTAATGTCATATAACATTTAGCAATTGATTATGTATCACTTATATATATATATATATATATATATAGGGGAAGGGTTATATAGGATCCCCCTATTATATGAGTACATAGGACCAAATCCAGACCACCCATCTACCTATTTCAATGGTTATTATTAATTTTAATTAATGTTAATAAAATATATGGTAAAGTCAAAATGGGGGCAAATTAGTCCACTAAAAAATAGGGAGGTTGGCCAAATCCAGTAAAATCCCATTGTTCGCCTTTATTTTTAGCTCACCGCAAGTGTACGGTGTACGTTATAGAAAAGGGTAGCAAGGTCGTATCCACGGAGACTAATAAATTTATGTACTAAGTATTGAACTAAGATAGCTTTATTTTTATTTAGACGATCGTAATTTGATGATTGTTGTTGTGAGGTTAAGACAATTTAGACTACTAAAACACAAGATTAAGATAATACAAATGATAGAAGTATCAAGATGGTGAAATGGATTTCCGAGTTAAGGTTTCGATTAATACCCCTCTTGTTGTCCGATTTAATCCAAGTTAAGTTATTATCAATATTCCTATAAGACGATCACCAAGATATTTTATCCCCCCTCTTGAGATGCATATAAAACGTAGATTGAAATATTTATGCTAGCATCTCTACTCAACATGAAGTACTCAACTCCCAAAAGTGCAAAAGATCAAATGTCCTCACAAATAGTTACAAACCTCACGATTCATGCAAATATTTGTGTCGAGTACTCAAGATCTAATATTGAAACTCATCTATCGAATTATGAATCAATATATCAAACAAGTTAAATCATTGATCAAGTGATAAAACAGGAATAAGCTCAAAGTACTCAAATAGGCTTCAAGATAATAACTTCAACTAAGATTAAAACATCCAATAAGAGTTCATTAATCTACTTCCAAAACCCGAAAATCTAAAGAGTTTAGCTACACATGATTTCTAAACAACTCATAGACAAATTGTTCATATCCATGACAACTAAAAATGAAAGATGAAAACTACAAGAGAAGCAAGAAAAACTTAGGAAAGTCGAAAATCTCTCGATGTATCTCCGTTCCTTGAGCTACGATGCAACCCGATTGTCTCATTAATGTCTTCTTCCAAGAATAGACCTTTGTCTTGTGTGGTAGATCCCAAAATGTTAGAATATCCTTGGTGTGCGCCCCAAAAAGCCTTTTTATACCCCTTTTCAAGTTTAGGGCAAAGTGCTGCAGAATGTGGCATTCCAGCGCAGACGCACGGGTCGTGCGCCTCCGCACGGGCTACCCGTGCGTCATCCCGTAGCGGAGCCTTTACTTTTTGCCAAACACGCACGGGTCGTGTGCCACTTGCACGGGCTACCCGTGCGTGATGCCGTAGGAATAATTCAACTCCCCAGTGGCGCACGGGTCATGTGCCTCCTGCACGGGCTACCCGCCATGCCGTAGCTTTCCATGCCTCTCTTCAGGGGGCGCACGGGTGGTGCCTAAGGCACGCCCAACCGGTGCGCTCCCTGTATTTTCCTTATACGATCGACTTCAACTCGTTTTGGCTTCAATTCTCGTATACTCACTCGATTCTCAGTGTTCCCACTTTGCGATGCTCGTATTTGTATCCAAATTGCTGCAAATATTATTAAATTCCTACAAAACGAGCAAAGCATAATATATTTTCCACAAAGAGTGAATACGTAACATTTTACGTGAGTTTATGCATGCTTACTCGCCATTATAGCCATAAATATGCCCAAAAATACATGTAAAACTCACACCTATCACCCATAAAAATAGGGGAGTTACCCACAATTGGTGGAATTGGTGGCATCCTTCATTCAACTCACGTTGGGTAGTTGATTTCCAAACAAATTTGATTTGATATGTTTCCTTAACTCCATGTGCTAAATCTAGTAAATTCCATGAAATTTCGTCATTCCCATTTTTTTTAAAAAAAATTGCTTGATATGGTCAGAATGTTGCTTATATGTGCTTATATACTTGCTCGCATGTATGCAAAATGTTGCTTAGGTTTAACTGTGTTTTAAACTCTCACATTAATAATAGTTTGTTTGATAAGAACTATCATGTTTATGCAAAAAATTAAAAACTTATACTTATATTGACTCCCATTCATTCAATCGTTGACGATTTTTTCAACCCAAAAATTTGCTTGGGTGATACTAAAATGTTGCTTATGTATACACGGATACTTGCTTGTATGTATTCAAATTTTTGATTACGTCCCCATTTGTTCTAACCCAGTATTTTGCTTAGTTATGGCTAGAAGTTTGCTTACATTTGCATAACTATATACTTATGTATATTCTAAATGTTGCTTAATTATTTATTTTGTTTGAATCGGTTGGAATTGCACATGTGCGCAGCAACGGATTGAAATAACATCGGATTCATCTCTGAACTGGATACCAGAATGTGATGAAAATATGACTCCAAAAGAAGGAATGAATTTTGATAATGTTGACAACGAAATACCATTTTAAAAATAATTCTTAATAAATAAATAAAGCATATGTTCGAGAATATGTTGTGACTGCTTATTTGTTTGTTTAATACTGTTTATTCACATATTGCAAATTACCTATGTGTGGTTATTATAATGCTTATTACTACTATGTACTCATCTTATTTATGAATGTTGTTGTGCTCTTCGAGCAAATAATTCAACATTCGCGCAAAATTTGGTCACTGCAGTTACATATGGTCAATTGCTTATTTGTGCGTAAAGTATTGCTTGTGAAATTAAAGGATGTTATGGTGCTTAGAAAGCAATTGAATTATGCTTACAATACCATCAAACCATGAAAATAATTGCTTACAAAGCAATTAAATTCTGCTTACAAAGCAATTGAATTCTACTTATAGTATCTAAAAACCATGAAAATAAATATGTCACTAACTAAAAAACATTTCTATATCAACTACGCATGTACGTCAAAATCAACCATATTTAAAATGGTTATAAAATACTACAATATTCAACATTTTGATCAAAAGAATGAAACAACAACGTTTCGTTGTGATCCTAGCTCGATTTAGCAAACTCCTTTGCTCGTCCCAAAACCGACTCCATCTGCTCGTTCATTATATCTTTTTGTCATTTCCAACAGAAAATCTATAAAAAAAAGATGATACTAGTCATTTATATAAAACATTTATTAGCAAACAAAATATTTGTAAGTTTAAATCCAACCAAGCATAAGCATAATATAACACATGTATAAGCAAAAATCAAACTATAGATAAGCATAATTATATATCAACAACAATAAGCAGTTGAAAACATCAATAAGCAATCTCCCAGCCTTAGAAAAAAACATGGTAATACTAATTACCCCCCTAAATTAAGAGCATAATATAAAACATATATAAGCATAATATAAAATATACATAAGCATAATTATCAACAACAATAAGCAGTTGAAAGCCTCGTTAAGCAATCTCCATGTCTGCCAATTTTGTTTTTTTAACTAGTAAAATCAGTAAATAAAAGATAACAAAACTCACAACAGTTCCTAATTATGCATTTAGAAGAATAAAAAATGGATAATACACCCTAACAATCCACAGTCTTAGAAAAAACATGACAATACAAATTACCCCCTGTTTTCGACCGAGGGAGATGGAGTGGAGACGATTTTTCTCTTCTTTCTTCAGATGAGATGGGTGTGCAATTTTCGACCGAGGGAGATGGAGTGGAGACAAGTTTTCTCTTTTTTCTTCGGAGGAGATGGGTATGCAATTTTCGACCGATGGAGATGGAGTGGAGACAATTTTTCTCTTCTTTCTTCGGAGGAGATGGGTATGCAATTTTCGACCGAGGGAGATGGAGTTTGTGACTGGGGGATATGGAATTTCATACACTGTGGAGGGGGATGGTGTTTCATTCACTGTGGAGTGTGGATTTTGTGACTTTTGAATTACCCAAGAAGAAAAGATTTAGAAGATCAACGTGAGAGAAAACCGTTCCCTTAATTATAGCCAATACCAAAAATAACTTCCCTTCTAAAAACTGATATAACTTAGAATTACCAAAAAGTCCTTTTTTCAATAAGTTAACTATTAAAAAATGATAAAAACTGTTTAATCCAGACCGTTTAAAAATTAAATCAACGCTCTAAATTTGGTCCCACGTACTCACATAATTTATGTGGACTCACCGGATCCAAATCCTATATATATATATATATATATATACTCCATATAATAGAATTAATAGTAATAAGTTAAAAATTAACAAATAAATAATTAATCAATATATTTTATTTATTAAAACTTAAATTATGCTAATGCTATAAGTAAACCAACTAAAATCTCGTGTACAATAAAGAGACAAAATAAAGAATAAAAATCTATGAAAATTGGCATTTATTAATATTTATAGATTAATATTACTAAAACATTAAAAAGAAAATAAACATTAAGAAAACACATTGATTTTGTCTTTACCTAATTTTGGGATATCAATTAACTAAATAAATTATTTGCATTATTTAATTAAAGAGACGTAATTTTGTGTTACCAAAATATAGGCAAAAAAGTATTACAATTAATTAAATATAATGTTACATGGAGTGTTATTTGATTAAAGTGATACATATTTGTGTTACCAAAAAAAAAGTGATACTTAAAAATTGCTACTTATTTGAAACTGTTACAAATAAGTGTTACTTATTTATAAAGTGCTACAGAAATATTACATAAATATTATAATGTAAAAGTGTTACAAACATGTGTTACGTGATGTGCTTTATGTAAAAAGTGCTATAATTTTAGATTATCTAATGTGATTTATGATGTAGTGTCATGTTGCAAGATCTGGAGATTGGAACTTTCTTAACTTCAAAATTAAAGTGATGTTTATGCTAGAAACACATTGTTTACTATTTTAAGTAGCAACGCCACGTTTCAGTTTGGCCATGAGTGTTGTAAGTAGGGCTGTGCACGGGACTTGGAGATTACCGAAACCGAATCGATATTCGGATCGAAAGATCTCCGAACCGAAAATATCCGTTGACTTTTTGACTTTCTCCGAACCGTACCGTACCGAAAATATTTATAATACGGTTCTGGAGATTTTTCAAATACCCGTACCGAGAACCATACCGAACCATTCCGAACCGAGGATCCGAAACTAGAACCGATTTTAAAGATTTTATATAAATACATATATATTATTTCTATGTTGTTTTTATTTTGATATTGAATTAACTACAAATTATTTGAAATTAAATTGAATATAAAATATATTTCTGAAAAAACCATAGTAGTACAACTATTATGAATTTTAAAAAACTTTGATATTAATAATAGAGTAAATAATTTGAAATTGAAATTAGTTAAATGATTAGTAAATAGCACTTAAAAGAGAAACAATTACCGCCGTCCCATTAGAAACAAATTAGTTAAAAATAGACTTTTTGATATCTGTTTTGTGATTTTTATATTGATTTTCTTTTTTTTTTCTCCAAATTTGTATGCTTTATTTATGGCTAATCTCTGAATCTCCGTCCTGGACCGAATCGTACCGTACCGTCCCATTCCATTAGAACTGAATCTCCGTCCTGAACCATCCCGAACTTCCGGTACGGTTTGGGACGGAGATTTTTTTCTATGGTTCGGTTCTGGAAATTTATTTTCAGAATCTCTGAACTTCGGGACGGTTATGGAGATTTCCAAATCTCCGAACCGTCCCGTACCGTGCACACCCCTAGTTGTTGTAACTCTCTCTCTCTCTCTCTATCTCTATCTCTCTCTTCGTATATAAATGTTTTTTCAAAAGCTTTATATATGTGTATATATATATATATATATTGAGTAGTAAAAGATTTTGAAAAATAAAAAATTGCAAAAATGCTAGTTATCTATGTTATGCAATGTGATTTGGCTCATTTTCAATTTTTGATGTTTGATTAGTTAATCAATAATATGTAACGGTATGTTTGTTCTCTTGAAAAATTAAACAGATATTTCAAGTTTCTAACTGAATTTTTGTTGAGATTCGAGTTACATTAAGTTTACTCCTCCGACTAATTTTAAAAAAATAAAGAAGTTACACTAAGGTTTAACGATATTCCGAAATTAAAGCTTTTCAATTTACAGAAGCATCATTTGGTTACTTTCATGGACAATTTCATACATCAAACATTTATTCTTTCTCTTATTTCAAAATTTAATTGACTAAAAATTAAATTATAATACATATATTAAAGTTTATTTAAGGACTACTTGGGCATACACACTAGTGACACTACACACACAGACAAGTGCTCGTTTTATTTTTTCCACAAACATGGATCTCATCCAAATTACAAAAGCCTAATGCCCAAAATCTTTTTAAGGGCTAAAAATGGCTTCGTTAGGCCAGACTACAAGGAGCCCACAACAAAGGCCCAATTTAAACCGGCTATATATTCAAGCTGTTAATATTGGGAAATTTCGGGAAATAACCTCCTTTCTCGAAAAATCCCACCATTTACCCTCCATTCGCTTATTTATTCTCCCGGGTGATTTTTTTTGATGTTTATACGTTGGGATAATTTTACTTTTGATACCCAAAGTTTACCACCTTTTCGCTTTTGGTACTCAATGTTCCCACTTAATCAATTTTGGTAGTCTAAGTTTCAGAAGTTAGTCACTTTCATTACATGCCGTTATTTTTCCATCCAAAACTGACAGCTAACATGTTGCTGCAGGTAAAAAGTTAGATAATTTCACTTTTGATACCCAAAATTCACCATATTTTCTATTTTGGTACCCAAAATTATTTAAAATATTTTAAATTCTAAACTAAAAAAACTCAATATTATTTCCAAAAAGTTATTTTAAAAAATAAATGATGTTTTAAAAATCTAAAATATTGTTTAAAGAACTAAAAGTTGTGTTAAAAATCTGACAACTACTTAAAAAAATGAATTCAATATAAAATTAAAAATCTGGAAATTTTCTAAAATTCAGAAAAATAGATTAAAAACTGTAAACTATAAAATTTTGAAAAAATCGACCAAAAAATTTGATTGACTTAAAAAATCCAAAAAGGGTAAAAACATTGATTTTTTAAAAAACTAAAAAACTATTTAAAAAATATAAAAATTAACGAAAATATTGAAATTTGTTTTGAAAAAATCAAAATTTATTTAAAAGTCTTAAAATTATTCCATAATTGGGATATTAAAATCTGATAATTTTTAAAAAAAAATCCAGAATTTTTTAAAACATATTTCGAAGTTTTGTGTTTTGATTTTTTTTATTTAGGACTCTATAAAACTCCAAAATCAAATTAAAAGAGTTTTTCGATTGTTGGGTGAAGAAAATGGGAAAAAATATGAAACGGAGAGGACGAAGTGGAAGAGAAGAAAAAAAGAAAAATTAAAATTTTTATTTTATTAATATATATATATATATATATATATATAAGAGAGTTTTATTTGATATATAAACGTGATTACTCTTTCAAACTGAATCAATTTTTTAAAATTATAAAAAAAAAAAGTCCTATGTATAAAAACAATCACGTTTATTTTTATACCCAAAATTTACCATCTTTTCGCTTTTGAAACCCCAAATTTACCATCTTTTCGCTTTTAGTACCCAAAAGATTTTTTATTCTTCATTTTTACTAATTTTAATCGGTTTCCACCTGCTACAACAGGTGAACCGTTTGTTTTGGATGGCAAATTAACGGATTGTAGTAAAATTGATCAAATGAGAAAATCTTGGGTACCAAAATTGATTAAGTGGGAACATTGGGTACCAAAAACGAAAAGGTGATAAACTTTGGGTATCAAAAATGAAATTATCACTTTATACACTCATGTATACTTTTTTATTATTTTTACGTTTTTTGCGATTTTTTTTTTGTTCATATGTTGTTTTACATGTTATTTTTGTTGTTTAATTTGGTGTTGTTTATATTTGTTTCTTGCTTGTTTATTGTTGTTTCGATGTTTCAAGACAACTTTTACGTATTTTTTACGCTCATTTTTCAAGTGTTGTTTTATATATTATTTATGTTCAAAAGGATTGTTTACTATATCGTTTTTAATATTGTTATTATGATGTTTCATTGTTTTTTCCATGTAATTTTCAATGTTTTAATGCAGTTTTTACTAATTTTTAAACTTTTTTTATTGATGTTATGTTTTCTATATTGTGTATGTTGGTTCTAGATTGTTTCTATACTGTTTTTAGTGTTGTTTTGACGTTTCTTTATTGTTTTTATTTTGCATTTGATGTTTCAATGAATCTTTTTACCTATTTTTAAGTTCTTTTTGTTTCTGTGTTATTTTTATATTATTCTGGGGTTGTTTCTATATAGTATTTAATGTTGTTCTATTGTTTTGGGATTTTCTATATAATTTTTAATATTGTTATGTGGTTTCGACTCAACTTTCTAAGTTGTTTCTACGTGTTTTCGACATTTCAATACACTTGATCCAAAATTGAATTGTGTTTTTCTGAACATGTTGTTTTTATATTATTTTCAATGTTATTGTTTTAATATGTGTTGTTTTATGTGTATATTTAGTTTTTTTTTATAATATTTCAAGTATAAAATTGATTATTTAATGAGGACAAAATTTATTTTTTCACTGAAATTTTATTAAATGAAACATGTTTGAAATATGTTCGAAACAACATTAAAATAACATAAAAAATCCGAGATAATTGGCAAAAGCGTAAAATTGCGTGGAAAAAAAATGGAAGCATACAAATGTCCAGAGAAAAGACCGAAAGCGTAAAAAATGTCCCTTTTTTTTTTTTTTTTTTTCCTGGAATGTTAGGTATAAAATCCATATCCATGAGCATCAATTTTACTGCTCAAGGTGGGCCAAAACGCTCTGCTGCCTCTGCTCTTGATTCCCTTCAGATCTATCATTTTCCACTGGAATTTCTTCTATTGTGACCCTCATTTTCGTTGTAACTGATAATTTAGCGGTTCACCATTGTAAAACCCTAGAGTTTTGAGTTTTTTTGTTGGGTATCGATCAACTTTAATGTCAATTAATGTGATTTTTTTTTGTATTTATATTTGATTCGCAGAATTGTATTTAGCTGAAGCGTCTTCTCTCTTGTCGGTGGTCTCCAGATAATCCCATCTTCTTAGCTATGAATTCTATAAGGTTTTCGGCTCCTATTTGTTTTAAATTCGAATTTATGTGTCCTAATTGTATTTTTCATGTATCCTAGTACTGCTGATTTAATTGCTTCTGTGCTGTGTAATAGGCAAAATGGAATCCCAGCATTAATTCAAGAGAATGGTGAATTCTTGCATGTAATGCAATGTTGATCAAGATGGATTTGACATAATTGATAGATTGTTAGGGGTATAAAGTTATGAGTGCATCGCAAAGCCAATCACATTGCTAATAGAATAATGTATATTCGTATCTAATGATGTGTAGCAAACTAGCATTTTGGCTGGAAAATGAGATTTAAATATGGTTTTCTTTGTTTTCTATACTGTTTAATTAGTTCAAGTGTCATGGTATTAGTTTGAAAGTTAAGGTTTTGGTTTCTTATGTGATTGTTAAATTGTGGATAGTAATATAGTATCAAGCTAAATTGCATAAGTTGGTCCTGAATTCAGTTTAGTATTGGCTCTGAGGTATATGGGGATGGGAGAACTGGAAATTCTATTTTATGAGTGTGGGATACTTTTCTCTCGTTCTTACTGAACCTTGGAATTTTCATCTAAGTTTAAGTTCATGGAGGTATTAATTTTGATTCCTATTTATTGGCTGATGGGATTTGAAATTATTGCTTGATTCCCCTAAACTGATCATTTCCAATAAAGTGTCCTTAGCCCTTTCTATGTATTTCCTCCATATGTATGCAATAGACTGCTGTTGCAAGTGTATGCGTGTCTATCCAAGCCCCAAATGATCGGAAACTGCGTTTCATCCATTGAGGCTCCTGTTTCCACTCCGCACAACCCTAAATATGTTCAAAATGATGTAGATACTTGTGTCATCCCTAATTGAGTTGGAACCATGGAGAAACAAATGGTACATTGACTTCTCCCTTCCACATGTCAAATAAGAATAACGAGCCACATCCCATTTTTTTAACCTACTAAGGATGGATAATCTGTTTCACTTGACCATTCACAATGGCGAATCTTTGTAGTTTTCTCTATACCAAACAAACTTCTGCCATGCTATTTTCATAACCTTTTGATGTGAACTTTAGCCAAGCACTCTGAACAAAATATTGCCTTGTGATGTTTGAGTGTCCATATCGTTTCATCTCTTTCTGTGCTACTGGCCCTGGACTTGGGTGGAATCTCTAAAATCAACATCTGAAATCCAATTGTGGCTCATGTGCCCTGGATATGTACATTACTGTACATCGTTACAATATCAGATCCAAAACCGCAAAAGTTGTATGTTTAAATCATTGGAGAACTGTATGAGTGATCCTAAAACATGTCGGTCCAACCACAGATTGGTGCTATCTTCCTTTCCAATTTTGTTTGGATAAATAGGCTAATATCTCCTCTTATCCGTATCCGTTCTCTCCATTTCTATGTGATGTCCTGTTGTATTTTGCTACCTACAACTTTTGCCTCTTAATTTGAGATATTGATCCAACTAAACCATAATATCTCCTTTGCATACCTGTAGCCCATATATACTTTGTCATTGCTGCCTGCAGGTTTTCCAATCTGATATCCTTTTGATATCTCATGAAGTTTCTAAAGATGTCAAACTGTTAATTGTATTTTGTGGGAATATAAAAATATATGCCTAAAACTTCTGAATCTTTCCTATCGTGTTTGTGGATGCTTTACCTTTAAGTAGCTTAAATTAGAATTCAATAACTTCCTCCGTAGCTGCACAATATTACTAGGTTTATTCCAGTATCATCATGAAGCGTGAGCAGTTTATTGTTTGTCCTGCTTGTTGATAACTGTTTGAAAAGGTAGGCTCTGGACAAACCATTGTGACACTCCACCCACTTCTCTTTATATAACTTTCTTTAGTTTTGCACTAGACTGCATTGACTTAAGAATGCAACTTTGTAAGCTCAAATAGATTTTATCATTAGGATGGTCATATCCATCTCATTGAACAAAGTGAAACTCTTTTTTGACATCTCTTCATTTTCTGAGAAAAGCGACTAACATGTTTTAACATTCAAATATCTCGACTCAGCTTTTAAATTTTTTATTTTTTCGGATACAAAGAAGTTTCATTGTTTTGCTCTAACATCATTATCTGATGAAATTGAGAAAGAAATAATAGGTTTTGGGGTCAAATTTGTTTCCTTGAATAATTTAACTAGTGGAAAATGGTCCGATGATTTGAGGAAATTAATATATATATATGATGATTTAAATATCTAATAATATATATATATATATATAAATAAATATTTAAAGGAAAGAGTTTTAAACCTCGAATATTATAACTTTGGTTCAAGAAATTTGAACTGATGTGTTTAGATTTATGGTTACTTACAACAAACTAATACTTATGCTTGTGCATCAGAAGCTGCTTCAGTCTCTTGGCTTTTTTTTGTATCAGCTTTTCGCTAATCAATGTTCTAAAGTTTATCATAAACTTTGGGTTCAGGGATCGCAATGCTAGAGCTGCTCTTTTTGATGGTATTGAGGAAGGAGGTATAAGGGCATCATCGTCTTACTCCTCTCATGAGATTGATGAGCAAGAGAATGATAGAGCACTTGGAGGGCTGCAAGAACGAGTAAATCTGCTGAAAAGAGTAAGATTATACTATCAGAAATTTATATATTTGTTGTTGCTTTTATAGGATTCCTTTTTCTACTTGAGTCAAAAGTTCAGTGTATAGTTTTCTGTATCAGGCTAGATTGCTAAACTGTAACTTGAGAAAGGTGACTATTTGGACGATGTTATGGAACTTTTCTTTTATTATTACTTTCAGGTGATTTGAAAATTTTTGCTTCTGGGAACAGAAATTAAATGGCTTTAAAAGTTTAGGGTTCTGTGTCAAGTAAATAAAATGCTGGGAAGCGAACTTTTGGTGCCTCAAGTTCATCAAAACAAATTTTAAAAACACCAGTGAACAAAATACTGAACTAATCATCCAACTCCACCTTATAAAAAGCTTTTGAATTCAAAATACATTTTGAACAACCCAATCTGCGTAACCTTGATATCCCACCAGGGTCACAAGCCCACATAGTGTCTCATTCTAGCTGGTTCAGCATCTCCTGATCTGATCATAATTTGGTTCACTTCTGACGTGCAATAGGTGGATTGGGAACTTATAGACTTTCCCCATCATCAAATGTTGGTTGGTGGACGTCTGTGGACATTTTTTCTTACTTTCTAACAAGAAACATGAGTCGTACTTAATGCCAGACATACAGCCTTTGAACCTTGCATTAACAGGTGGACAGAATGTTGATAAGATGATTAACATTTGTCTGGTTAATCAGGGGTTGGAGGTGGGCCGGGAGAGAGTTTTTTCTTCTGTTTCCTCTTTCTCTTTGCATTTAGTCTCACTTCCTTGGTAGATTAGTTGCAATATTTAAGAAAAAAAGATTTGCCTGAAGTATTGAAGATCTGCAGGGTATAGAAAGATGGAGGAGACACTCTTTTGCTTGAATATAGTACAAGTGGACAAAGTGGCATTAACACCATATGTTTTAAATGAACAAATTGCATTTGGTTTATGCTAAGATTTACTACCTCTGCATTATTATGCACATGCTAACGGTTACCTGAACAGTTGTCAGGTGATATAAATGAAGAAGTTGAGTCTCACAATCTTATGCTGGACAGAATGGTTTGTATATTGTTCTATTATGTAGGCATACTGGATATTTACTAATAGCATCCAAGAAGCAAGCTCCTGATTCTAACTTTTGTATTTAGGGAAATGACATGGATTCCTCAAGAGGAGTTTTATCTGGAACCATGGACAAATTTAAGATGGTATTTGCGATCTTGGCCTCTACATTATTGCAATTATTTCTCCCTTTGTCTTGAATTCAGTTCAAGGATATGATTTTTACTTTGCATCAGGTGTTCGAGACCAAATCGAGCAGGCGGATGTTTACACTTGTGGCATCTTTTGTGGTAATTTTTCTTGTTATATATTATCTTACTAGGTAAGTGATCAACTCGTGAGGTGAATTGGAGAATCGCTGAAATTGTGTAGAATGGTAACGTTCTATCTTGCCTTAGTTGTTAAGACGTATCGTCAGTGTTGTGAGGAGTAGTGACTAGTGACCTTGTACCCTGTGCTTATCATGATACATATGCTTGCATAACATGGTCGTCGTTGTCATATTTTTGACCGAGTAAATACAGATGAACATTCAATCGCTTTGGATGGTGGCACGATTATGAAGTATGGATCACTGTGATTCAGAAATTTTGAAAGGTTTGTTGTTTTGTGTGAGCTTTTAAGAAGAGATCAAGCTCATATGTGTGTAATTTGAATGCTTCTGGATGTTATTTCATTCTTTCTAAACATAAATCTATTGGCATACGGTGGGGTGTCTGCAATCTGGATGATTCCTTTTATTATTTCTTAAATACATTAATCAGTTAGCATTGAGCTTAGTGTCTCCGTCTCGAGTCCAATTTAGTAAAATAAGACGAAACATTGGGAAAGTACTTCAAAATTCAACCAAATGTAGCATCTATTCAGAAGCAAAAATGCACAATATACATAAACAGTCCAGCTTATGCCAACTGAAGCGAAAAGAATAACAAATCCGATAGTTTTAACCTCGGCTATGAAGCCGCAAGTGAAAGAAGTGGAGCAGGCCTAAAGGCTGGCCGATTGAGCAGACGTCGCCACCACGTAATCCAACACCACCACACCATCAACCTTATCCTTCTGCTCATTCGCAAGCTCCGATTCGGAATCCATGGCCTCCAGTTCTTTCAACCCCTTGAAAATCGCAATTGAGCAAATCGAGAAACCCTTAGCCCTCCCCGGCGAGAAATTCTCCCCGACGGTCAATTGCTCAATCGAAGGAAATTTCTCCTCGACTCCCTTCAAAGTCCCCAAAACCTCGCTTTTGCCGCTGTCCCCCGTGCCTTCCTTCAGCTTCAAAATGGTCAATCGGATGGCCGACCCGGGAGACACCACCGGTGGATCCGAGAAGTCATCTGCGACCCAATCGACGGCCATGACGTCGTCAACGACGGGCTTGACGTAATTCGCGACTACGCTGACGTGGTTAGGGTTTTCCGAGTAGGAATTCAAGTCGGGTTTGGATCGGTACCGGGAGTGGAGCATGTGGGTGAAGGTAAGGGAGTTCGAGCGGCAGCGGGAGATGGGACCGGCGAAGAGGTGGAGGACTGAGTCGAGCGATGCGAGGCTGTTGAGGTTTCTTAGCATGGCGTTGACGGCGGAAGGGTCCGCGTCGGGCTTGGCTTTGAAAAGCACGATGTGTTCGATGATTTGGTTGGGATTGGAAGAAGACATCCTGACAGAGAAAGGGGAATGGGAGGATTGAAAGGTTTGTGGCGGTGGCGGTGGCGGTGGCGAATGGAGGCGAGTGGAGTGCGAGCTGCCGCTCTCACACAGAGCAAAGTTCGACGGCGACTGAGTGGCTGGGGGCCATCACTGATTATCCCAATTTTCTACTGCCACAAAAGGCTTTTTTTTCCTTTTCGTAACGTATAATAATAATAAATAAATAAATAAAAAGTATAAAACTACTCACCAATGCAAAGTATTCTAATAATGGGAGTGTTTGCAAAAAAAATTTTGCTTTTAGAATAAGTGATTTATTGTAGTACAAATAAAGTGGTAATGGGTCAAAATGACCACTTCTATAATGAAAAAATAAAACTAGCTATTTTTTGAAAATAAATATTTTTTAGTCATTTTGGCATAACAAAAAACATTCATACCCTTCTAGTATATTTCTTTGATATTTGGTTTATTTCTCTCTGTATCCCCTTACTCTCTATTTCAAACTTTTTAAAAAATTTGAATCTGTATTTTTCGTTTTTGTATATGTAATATGAGCATTGAATTATAGATCTCAGAAAAATAATTAATTTGATATATTATTCATGCAAAACGGACTTGAAACGAAAAAGTTATATGAATTCAAAGTTTTTTGGAGAAAAAACGAAATAATTGGTTATAATAAGTGAGAGTAGATTGAACAGGTAACTCGATATCCAGTCATGTTGGTTATCCAGTTATGTAACTGGATATCGAGTTATTGGTTTGACCAACGCCTACTGCACTAAAAGCTGAAAATTTGATATCGAGTTATGTAACTGGATATCGAGTTATATTTAACTCGATATATAACTGAGAACAAGATCTTAAACATAACTCGATGAAAACAACATTACTCGATATCGAGTTATTGTACTCGATATCGAGTTATGTGATGAAAATTCTTATCATCTTCCTCATTTACCCGTTGCCATTAATGGTGCAGCAAACTTTTCAGTCAAAACTAGAGTTGTCAAAACGGGCTGGCGGGACGGGCCAGCCCGCGGGTCAAAAAAGCCCGCCAATCGGTGGGGCGGGGCGGCCCGCCATCATGGCAGGCCAGAAATATGCTGGCCCAACCCAACCCACCGGGGGCCGGCCCACCCAAAAAATAAAAAAAATAAAAAAATAATTTTTTTGATATTATTAATTTTAATGAGTTAAATATAATAATGGATTACATATACATATTTTTAAAAAAATATTATACACAATTTTATAAGAGATAAAAATATAAAATATCAATTATACTATTTTTTTCTTCCATTTCTTCTTATTTCTTTCTTTTTGGTTACTGGCGGGCTAGCCTGTCGACCCGCCCCGCCAAGCCCGCGGCCCACGGTGGGCTAGCCACTAAACACTTAACCCACCCCCTACCTTAGGCGGGGCGGGGCGGGCCAGCCCGATGGGCCTGTCCCGTTTTGACAGCTCTAGTCAAAACCTAAATTGTCTAAACTGTAAAAAAATTTCAATCTAACAACAAATCATAACTCAAACAACTATAAACCAACTAAATCAACAAAAAACATGAAACAAACTGAGAATAAGATTTTTTTGCCCGTCGAAAAGGGGTTTATTGGGTTGAGGGGCATTTGAGAATTTTACATGTCAAAATGGCTAGAAAACTTGTATTTGAAAAATATGGCTAAAAAATATTTTGGTTTGATGGGAATGGCCAAAAAATCGACCCACTCATAAGTAAAAGTAGTTTGTAGTGTTTGAATATATAATTGGAAGTTGAGAATCAGAAGTTGAAAGTGTTTGGTGAAAAGATTGAAAAAATGATCATTTGTTTGTAAAAGTAAAACCAGAAGCAGAAGTAGAAATTTAAAGCACTATTCTCCGTACTTTTAGATTCTTATTAAATGAAACAGAATTGGAAGCAGAAGTTCGCATTTGCAAATACTCCAGAATTATTGGCCTTGTTTGTTTATGTTTCCAATGCCTCATTTCCAATTTCCAACTATTCATAGAAATAAAATCATGTTTGTTTCTAAAATTTCCAATGGAAATCATCATTTCCACTTTCCACTTTTCACATAAAACATCATCTCAAACCTACAATTTCAATTCTCAACCCTATACACTACCCTACATTACTTATCAATCACTATTCTTATTTTTTAATCCAATTATATATGTGGGACCCTCCATTACCAACTTTATCTACTTAAAATACTACTATATATATCTAATGGGACCCACTAGCCTACAATCTTACAAATATAATATTATATATTCAATTAAAATATTCAACCACTATCAACTTTTCAAATTATTATATACATAAAATATTGTTTCAAAACTACTTAACCAAACATAATCTCATTTCCAAACTTACATAAAACTCATTCTCATTCACTCGTCCAAACATAATTCCAGTTTTCACACGAAAACCAATAAATTCTGAAAATTCATTTTCCAACACTAGAAACTAGAAATAGTCCATGGAAACATAACCATACAAGGCCATTATTTTTAAGTTAAAAACTAAGAAGTCTTTTTTTTTAAAGTAATTGCAAACATTCCCAATATAGCAAAACTTGTTACACTTGGGGTAATTGTTACTAATTGTTCTTAATTTAATTTACTAGATCGTTAATGTCCATACGATTTTTGTTTTCTTTCTGAAATTTATATTTTTGAATTAGTTACTGAGCACGACGATTATACCTTTTATTTATTAGAATTAATCAACAACAATAACGATCTGTGAAATTGAAAATAACGATCTGTGAATTCATCAGCTAAAGAGAGTCTCCTTGTGTAGGAGTGCAAATTTTCTCTCTCTAGAGAGAACCCTAGTTTTGTTTTTCCTTTGTTCTTCTTTGCGCCGTTTCACTGTACCACTGAACACCTTCACGAGAGCTTGGTTCCTCGATGATAATGTGTTATAAGCTTTTGACTAAAAGAATATTATCTCTCCTAGGGGTGCCAGGATGATTTTAACTTTTTCCTTAGATAACAATATTCTACTTGTTTTTTTAATTCTCCATTATCTTGCATTTATGTCTTTTTAACCCCTCAAAAAAAAAAAAAATTCCTACCTACTGGTTGGTCTTCATTTATTGTGCTTCTTTGTTCTTGTGTTCTTTATTTTCTCTCTTGGTCCCCCATTGTCCCCATTAATACTTTCCTGGTTCCTTTTTCCTTTTTTGTTTTTTCTTCCTTTCCTCCAGGTGGCTCAAGATCTGGTTATTGTGGGGTTTTACCATGCCCTTAAAAACTCCTTTTATTTTATTTGGATAAAAACATATTATAATAAAAAAAACGTTTTCACTCAGTTCTGTGACAGTGTCATTTCTGAAATTTTTCTTAAAACTGAGAGGGTGGTTGTTCCTTGGGGTGTTGAAATATGTTTAACGAGATTGCAAATAGAATGAAAGTGTCCTCCTTGTCATCTGAGGAAAACCTGGAAATCAATCACTCTTGATAATACTGATATATCTAAGAGCAGAGCTGAATGTGAGATGAGCCTGATTGGTAGAATTTTTGAGTTAAACAAATGATTTCTCAGGTTTTAGAAGCACAATTTTAAACATCTGGCAGACCAAAGAATCAGTCTCTAACCGAGAGATTGGGCCAAATCTATTTCAATTCGTTTTCTGCTCGCGGGAAGATAAGATTAATGTTCGAAATGGAAAAACGTGGAGCTTCGATGGACAATATCTGATTCTTCGTGAGTGGACAGGAAATGTTATGGAAAATTTGAAATTCTTTTATTTCGGTGGAGATGTGGGTGCAATTGTGGAACATTCCATTCCATTGTCTAAGCATTGATACGGGAAAAAAATCGGGCAAAAATTTGGAAAGCTCTCAGATGTCATTATACCGGAGTCTGAGAGCTATAAGGGGAGATACATAAGATTGCTTGTGGATCTGAATTTGGAAAAGCCCATGATGAGAGGTACTAACATCAAATTAGGAGATGACTCTTGTTGGATTAATTTTAGGTATGAAAACCTCCAAAGTTTCTGCTTCTATTGTGGAAAAATTGGCCACACCGAGAGAGGTTGCCAACAGAGAAAAGATGATAGTGATAACCTCTCTGAAGGTCAATTTGGTGATTGGTTGCGGGCTAGCGATCTAGGGCAAAATAAACAGGGGATTAGAAGTGGTCGGCAACTCTCGAGAAAAGACCAGCAACAACCACATGATTTAAAGGGTGAAGTTGTGAAAGATAATCCAATAGATGAAATTCCTAGTGCGGAAGTTGAGGGGAAAAAGCCTGAGGGAAACTCTATTATTATGAGATGGAATGAAGAAAACCTGAGTGCTAGTAATCCTAATAAAAGTAGAGAAAACCCTGTCAGTCACTGGAGCTAAAGCCAAACTCGACAAGAACATCGTGGAATGTAATAAAGAGAATGAGATGAATGTTGATATGTTTGAATTTGGAGGCTGTAGAGGAGTGAGCAATGAAACCAGAAGTGCATGTCAATAATTTAAAAAAAAAGAGGGAAAATATGAAAAATAAAAGTGTTCTTGGCATCAAGTACAACAAAAAGAAGAGTGCCCGGGGGTGTGATCCCAGACCTATGGAAACAAATGAAAATAAGATCAGTGACTGTGTTGGGCAAAAAAGAAATTTCAATCTTGTGGATGATGATGAGGGAGTGGTATCTGAGGTTTTTAAGAAAGCTAAGGGGATGATGGAGGGAGAAGAAGGAAGTTTTGGAACTGAAAAGGTGGAGGTGGCCAGCCTAAAATGGGCCCAAAGTTATCAATGAATGTCTGTTTGTGAAATTGTAGAGGATTGGGAGGACCCTCTATAATTTCCCAGCTCAAGGAGTCCATTACACTTCATCTCCTGATTTGGTTTTTTTATGTGAGACAAAAAAGAAAAAGGCATTTGTGAAAACAGTGTGTAAGAAGCTGAAATTTGAGGATAGGTAGTTTTGTGTTGACCCTATTGGCAAAAGATGAGGTCTTCTATTTTACTGGTATCCTAAGATCAAAATTCGAAACATTCTCGATTCCCAATTCTGTTTGGAAATAGAATTCTGCTGGGAGGATTCGAGTGGCACTTTGTGGGTTCTATTTGTTTATGCCAGCACTAACAGAATTGTTAGGAGAGACCTTTGGGTTTTTGTGGTGGTTGGCGATCAGCTGCATGGTTCACTTGTGGTTCATGGGACTGGTTTGAAGTCTCGTATTTGCATTGTAGGATTCTTTTATCTTGTGATCAGTGTCGTGCATTTGGAGAATTTCAAGACCAGTTTTGGGGGCTGGATTGAGATAAGAAACAGTGTTTAGTTAGGGCTTGGGCAACTTCTAGGGATTTTATTGTTAATCCAGTTGAAGCTACTCTGGTTGGTATTAGACATGCTATGTGCCGTGCAGCAAAATTTAAGGTGACTTTTTTTGGAGATACAAGTAGATGACAAGGATATTGTTTGCAATCTCAACAATAAATTCTCTTTTGAGAATGTTGGTGTGAAGATAGCCGAAGACATCTATCTGTTGTGTTTTTTTTGTTGTTGATGTTGTTTTCGCAATACAAGAGCATATGTGTAAATCATCTTGTAATAGATTAGCTCATATGGCCTTGTGTGATGATGTTGATTTGGATTGGGTTGACCAATTCCCCGGTTAGTTATTATAGAATTAACTCGGTCTCTAGCCAGTTGGCTACGTTGTAGTTCTTTAGTTGTTTGAGTTATCTATAAAATTTCTATCGTTCAAAAAAAAAAAAAACTGAAAAGATTCTGGAAAAAAAAACAACAAATGTGTTATGTGTGCATCACATGCAAATGCTAGAAAACTGATCACGTATATAAATAGTAAAGAAAATAAAAAATGATGAGGTGTATTTATTAATAAAATGATTTGGGTTCGATGTAAGTGTAAAGACTTGGACCCATTTTTATCCCTAAATTGGAAACCTATATCTACAATTGCATAGTATTCTAGCACTTGAAAAATCACAAGAAGTCATTGTTTAGTTATATTGAAACATTGTATTCTGTAAATAAAAAACGCCTCTCTTAAGAGCCTAGCGGCATTCACTTCTTCATGGGAATAACTTGGCGCAATTTGATCTTCAGTTCCCAGCGCGGCAATTTCTTTGCGTTTGTTATGTGTCAAATTCATTCGGGATCCATAAGGACCATAAGTGTTGAAGATCCTTGCAATTCTTATTTCTGTTCAAATTTACGACTTCAAGTTGGTAAAGAATAAATCATATCATTGCTTCTTTATATGTATAAAGTAAGAGCGAAAAACTACCAATTCCATGTTGCCTATGATAGTCAAACATCAAAGTTTCAGCTACTCTTTTTCCCTCATCATAACAACTTCTAACTTCTGCAGTCCCATATAAATGATGATAAAAAGATGCTTATATGGAAAATTCAGATATGGTTATTCAGCCCACAAAAGCTAAAATGTCATACGAAATAACTGAAGGCAAGTTAATTTTGCAAAAAGCAAGAAGAAGAGAGAGGGGTTATGTTGAATGTCGCGACTTTGTTCGTGAATGCCCGCGGCTTTGGTGGTGTTTTTTGGAAGAAAGTCTCTTGGACATCTTTTGAAAGTAAAGAAGCCACTTTGCTTTAATAACTGAAGATATAGTCGCGGCTTATTGATGTGTAGACTGAACAAGTGTCTACGTTTTCTTCTAAAAAAGTTGCATCTCTTCCAAAAGAGTTGAATCATTTCAATCCAATAACGTATTGGGACTAAAGAACTATATAAATAAGTATTTTTGGTCAGATTTAAACCAACTTAAGCATTCTAATTCATGTAGAAACAATCCAATAACTTGCAAATTAGTTATTTTTTTGTGTCTATTGTATTTTAGAAGTAATTTGTCTACAAACCCATTTGCAAGTGTAGTGGATGCCAAATAACATTCTAAAAAAGTGGTTATCAAGCCTTAGACTTGTTTAAATTTATTGTATTATTTGTGCTCCAAATTTCTTCAGATTTGCTATGAAAAATCTGTTCTTCTTCATACTCTTCAAGTTTCAGTTTATTATGTACTGTTCATCTCCTACAACCAATTTTTACACAACCATTTTAAAGTGTTATTTGGTGATCCATGGAGTCCACACAAGAGTCAGCAATGTTGAATAAAGATTTCGTGAAGTTGGATAGGCTTGATAGACAGACACCAACTTTAACCAGTGGACGAACAAGATAATGTTTTTCCTTACTGCTTTGAGGGTGGCATGCCCTTAATCCCTCAACAAAAAGATGGTGAATCTGATCAGGTGAATCTGATGAAGTGAAAAAACAAGGGAGAAATACCATGAAGATGAATTGTTGTGCAAGGGTCACAAACTCAACACTTCATCAGAATAATCTTTTCACTGTTGTGAAGAGTCCAATGGAGATCTAGACAATTTTGGAGCTTGAATTAATATGCATCTCAAAAGCAAGGAGCAGATAAGTTCCCATTAAAATGTATTTTGAATTTAAGCTTAATGATAATTATTCTCTTATAGACCAAATCCATAATTTACAAGTGATTGTTTCAAAACTTAAAGATTATGGGGTAGATATTTCAGAATCTATGTAAGTATGTGTGATAATTTTGAAGTTACTTTCTGTAATGTCCCAGTTTTCAAAATACAGGAGTAACTTAATTTAATAAGAAAGCGTATTTAAAAGCTTATGAATAAGACACATCTCAAATATAAGCGGAACCATTTTATTAATAAACCCCAAATAATTACTGACTTTTCCGCCGCGCTACTCTGATTTCATAAAATATAGTCTAATTATAAAATTTTGCGTCCAAATAAAAAAAAGTACTTTAATTCAAACCCAGACAACAGTCATCCAAAAATAAAATAGTAACTAAAAATCCGTTAACAAAATAAAATATTCCTAAAGTTGTAAAATAAATAAAATTATTGACTTGCATCCACCGCCTCCAATCTTCGCTCAGACTCCTCAACCTGAAAAATATTAATAAATATGGGGTGAACTTTCAACTCGCTCAATGGGGACACATTTGTCATAATTAAATATAACAATAGGCATAGTCATAAACATTCAACATGTACTTTAACTTTTATTTTGACTGACCAGTTACTTTATAGTACTGCGGGTTCACCCCGATGATACTTTTGATCTCGTACCTTCTTATAGCCCCTGACTAAGTACTGCGGGTTCACCCCGAGGATGCTTTTGATCCCAGACCTTCTTACATCCCCAAACTAATTATAACACTGTGGGTTCACCCCGAGGATACTTTTGATCCCGGACCTTCTTACGGCCCCTGGCTAACATGATTTCTTTTATTCCACATTTCACATAAATGAATACACATATACGAAGTATTTAAAAATGACAAATAATAAGTGAATAGAAATATCCCCACCTCGAAACTTTGCTTGAAAAATAGTGAATGATTTGATGCAATATCCCTATTGAACTTCAGAACACGCCATCCTCGTCGCCTAACATGGATATATATACATCTTAGTTCCTGGAAGTCAAAACTTAAGTATTAACCTCGATATCAGAAGCACTAAAATAACATTCTTGGAAGCTCATGGTATATTCCTAAGGTTTAGGGTTGAACTTGGTAGGTTTGAACAATACTAAATCTCTGCGAAGTTTGGATCGAATAATATTTTCTCATAAAACATTTACTGTAATTATTCAATATTTTTACAGTAGATAATAGATTCAAACATAGATATCATATAAAAATTTCACAAAGATTCGATATGTTTAGCTATGGGTTTTGAATTTGTAAAACTGAAATTGTTGTAACACAAAATCCTGCACAACCATGGAAGAAACATCATATTTAAATAAATATAGTACTATAGGATCTGGAATTTTAACTACGTATAATACACATACCATAGTATAACATATCCCAAAATCATAATATTTAAAATTCGTTAAATTAAGGTTTTGAATTTCATAAACTGAACTTTTTGTCATAGCTAAAACTATAACGTTTTGGAAACTAGTTAATATTTTAATACATATAAGTTAGAATGATCTGATGTTTTATCACAATGTGGTATACATTATAATACATAACACATAAAAAATGCAGGTATTTTGAAGTTTTTTATATATGGTTTCTTGAATTTGTAAATCAGAAACAGAGTATATTCAAGATTTGAAAAACGTGAATGCGAATTTCATATAAAATAAAATACAACTCAAACGTATATGAAAATGTAACTGAATATTATAACATATGATAACATAACATATTAAAATTGCACGAATTTTGGATATGTATAAGTAGGGTTTTGGATTTTCTAAAACAAAAACAGGGAATAATATAAATTCTGGCATCTTGGTTTGAAAATTCAATAACTACTAAAGTACTCATTTTTAACCGTACGATAAAAACTTTATGAGGAATAAATATTAAAATCTCAGAAAATTTTGAATAGTATATCTGGGGTTTCGAAATTTAGAAGTAAATTACCTTAGAAGTTGAGAATGAAATAGGGAAGGCACTTGAGGGATCATGGCATTGAAGAGAAACATTGTCGTGGTTGTGTGGTAGATGATGGGGGTTGAATGGCGCATAGAGAAATAAAGCTGGAGAGTTTTTGTTTTTGTCATCTCTAATGTGGTATAATAAACCCTAATAACGACAGACTCCTAATATAATTACCCTAGGTAGTTTCCCAAGCATCTTAGGATTCCTCATGGGTCATGTAATTGGATAATCAATCTAATAATAATAATAATAATAATAATTCACTAATGGGCTATCTAACTAATTAAACACATGTTTTTTTGTCCCTGGTGTTACAAACTCCCCCTCTTAAAAAAATTTCGTCCTCGAAATTTAGTTAACTTGATTCAAACTCCAACAATGTCCAAGTATCTTGCTACAATATGATCATCTCATTCTCAAGTTGCCTTGTCCTGGCTCAATTGTGTCCTAGTAATTGTTGTTATAAGCGAACTCCACTAAAGGTAAATATGCGTCTCAATAATCCCTCAAAACCAAAATACCTATCATATAGAAGTGTATTGTTCTTTCAGTGTGTCTATCCGTCTGTGGATGATATGTTGAAGTAAAACTTAACTCTATTCCCATTAAATTTTTCGAGCTTCTCCAAATATTTAAAATGAACCTAGTATCCATATTCAATAATCTCACTATTTCTCTTGTGTATAATTGGGAAAATTGATCTAAACCATCTGTCATCCGCAGAAAGTATGTAAATTTAGTAAATCGGTCAAAAATAACTCATATCGTGATTTTTCTTAGCTGATCACGACAAATCTACAACAAAATCAATATATGTATACTCTCATCTTTCATTCGATGATATCAAATGTCCTAAACTAATCTAGACCGTCGTTGGTGCTTGACCTTAACTTGTTGACGTGTCATGCATCTATCCACAAGGTATTGATAGTTCCTATAATAACCCTCCACCAAAAATACATTTCGCATATCTCGATAAATCTTTGTAACTCGTGGATGAGCGGTGTATGATATATAATTTGCTTATCATAATATCTCAATTCTTAGTTATTCATCCCTTGATATAATCAAAATCCCTTCGTAGCCTAATGCACCATTAGAAGCTAAAACAAATATGTTGAGGTTTTCAATTAGATCATGGTCTCTCATCTTACCTAAAACTCATAATATATCACTTGTGCCTCATAAATCTTATCTCTAAGTGCAAGTCGTTCAACCATTGTTGCTGTAATTGATTTCAATCCACTAAAAGGTGTTATGATCTCGATTCTCCACTTAGAAAACTATTTCATTAAGTGTTCTTGTTCTATTGGTCAACTCTCCTTTAAGTTCTTGAAATATTCTTCACACTTCCCCATCATCTGGAACTTCTCAAATTTCCTCGTCAATCTGGTCATTGGTATTGTCATATCCAAAAAAAAAAAAAACATTCTATAAACCTTATGTAATACCTATAGAGTCTAGAAACATCGAACTTCATTCACAATCGTAACTATACTCCATTCATTATAACTTCAACTTTAACCAGGTCAACTTACATTCCTCATATGATAACAATCTGACCAACCAATTTTACACAGTCTAACCACAATTTAAACTTATTGAAATTCAGTGGGTGATATCGAGACCTCAAATCGATCCTAAATAAGACACTAGCTACTTTAAGTAGTCAAATGAATCATTTATCCTTAGAAATTGGTATTTGTTTTAGTGTCACATAAATCCTCCATGTAGTCAATACACTACATAGACCCAACATTCGTCTTGATATACATGACCGACTCTCCTCATAGTGACACTCTAAGTCAGATAAGTCCTTTAACCAATAATTCTTGTAATTGCACATTCAACTCTTATAATTCCTTCGTCGCCATTCTATTTGGTGAATTTCATATCGTGTCGTCCCAAGTAAAAAGTCAATGGTGAAATCTATTAGTCTATCATGTGGAATCCCAAATATATTTTTTTTATAAAATATATTACATAGTCTCGAATAACTAACACATTGACCATTATCAAATCAAAAGATTCGTAGTTTACAACAATATCCAAATACCTTAGACAATTTCTTTTTTTAAACGTTTCCTTCTTTCCTGACATAACTCAGGGTACTGTACTAGTCTTTGCTCCATAGAAAAATAAACTCATGCATTAAAACATTATCTTCTTATGTACTTTATTGACTCTTATGAAGTTAGTGCATGCTTAAGATCTTCAAAATCTCTCATTCCTATAACATAAAAATCCACTTCTAAATCATTTCTATTAACTTTCAGTCATGACTTTAGACATCCGAACAAGAATTATGGTCTTGCCAAGTGATATACTAACACCATAACTATATCAATGTATTATCATTAACTCTTGAAAAATGAACATGGCGTAAATCATGAATATTCAACTAGAAAGCCACTAAAGTCTAGCCATAATCTATGTTGCTAATAATCTACTCATAGTCAGTCCTAACATTCTCGATCGCTTATAAATTCGTAATGAATATCATGTATTCTATCACAAGGGTCCTCTTCCAAGTCCCCTAGAGTCTATATTATCATTTCTATATTCCCATACAGTATATTCAAACCTTGTAGTCACTAGCTCCATGGTGCATGTGTATGCATCATCAAATCATTTTTTTTAAACGTTAGGAGCCAGTCTAGAGTTCGTTCTTCTAATATAGCAAGTACACATGCAATGAGGAGTATGAAATAAAAGCAATAAGACATAATGACATGAATAATATGTGCTGCATAATATTGTGACATGGCATAACATGAATAAATTGAGTAATGACATAATAAATTTGTATACCTTAAGGAATCCGGCGAGATATGGCGGAGGTGGATGTCACTATACTATTTGTTTCTTTATATATTCAAAAAGATACATTTTTTTAACATGTCTACAGAACCGTAGACCTGCTCTGATACCACTTGTAACGCCCCAGTTTTCAAAATACAGGAGTAACTTAATTTAATAAGAAAGCGTATTTAAAAGCTTATGAATAAGACACATCTCAAAAATAAGCGGAACCATTTTATTAATAAACCCCAAATAATTACTGACTTTTCCGCCGCGCTACTCTGATTTCATAAAATATAGTCTAATTATAAAATTTTGCGTCCAAATAAAAAAAAGTACTTTAATTCAAACCCAGACAACAGTCATCCAAAAATAAAATAGTAACTAAAAATCCGTTAACAAAATAAAATATTCCTAAAGTTGTAAAATAAATAAAATTATTGACTTGCATCCACCGCCTTCAATCCTCGCTCAGACTCCTCAACCTGAAAAATATTAATAAATGTGGGGTGAACTTTCAACTCGCTCAATGGGGACACATTTGTCATAATTAAATATAACAATAGGCATAGTCATAAACATTCAACATGTACTTTAACTTTTATTTTGACTGACCATTTACTTTATAGTACTGCGGGTTCACCCCGATGATACTTTTGATCTCGTACCTTCTTATAGCCCCTTACTAAGTACTGCGGGTTCACCCCGAGGATGCTTTTGATCCCAGACCTTCTTACAGCCCCAGACTAATTATAACACTGTGGGTTCACCCCGAGGATACTTTTGATCCCGGACCTTCTTACGGCCCCTGGCTAACATGATTTCTTTTATTCCACATTTCACATAAATGAATACACATATACGAAGTATTTAAAAATGACAAATAATAAGTGAATAGAAATATCCCCACCTCGAAACTTTGCTTGAAAAATAGTGAATGATTTGATGCAATATCCCTATTGAACTTCAGAACACGCCATCCTCATCGCCTAACATGGATATATATACATCTTAGTTCCTGGAAGTCAAAACTTAAGTATTAACCTCGATATCAGAAGCACTAAAATAACATTCTTGGAAGCTCATGGTATATTCCTAAGGTTTAGGGTTGAACTTGGTAGGTTTGAACAACACTAAATCTTTGTGCAGTTTGGATCGGATAATATTTTCTCATAAAACGTTTACTATAATTATTCAACATTTTTACGGTAGATAATAGATTCAAAAATAGATATTATATAAAAATTTCACAAAGATTCGATATGTTTAGCTATGGGTTTTGAATTTGTGAAACTGAAATTGCTGTAACACAAAATCCTGCACAACTATGGAAGAAAAATCATATTTAAATAAATATAGTACTATAGGATCTGGAATTTTAACTACGTATAATACACATATCATAGTATAACATATCCAAAAATAAAAATATTTAAAATTCGTTAACTTTAGGTTTTGAATTTGATAAACTGAACCTTTTGTCATAGCTAAAACTGTAAAGTTTTGGAAATTAGTTAATATTTAAATAAATATAAGTTGGAATGATCTGATATTTTATCACAAGGTAGTATACATTATAATACATAACACATCCAAAATTCAGTTATTTTGAAGGTCTTTATAAATGGTTTCTTGAATTTGTAAATCAGAAACAGAGTATATTCAAGATTTGGAAATCGTGAATGCGAATTTCATATAAAATAAAATACAACTCAAATGTATATATGAAAATTTAAGTGAATATTATAAACATATGATAACATAACATATTAAAATTGCACGAAGTTTGGATATGTATAAGTAGAATTTTGGGTTTACTAAAACAAAAACAGGGAATAACATAAATTCTGACATCTTAGTTTGAAAATTCAATAACTACTAAAACTCATTTTTAACCGTACGATAAAATTTTTATGAGGAATAACATATTAAAATCTCAGAAAACTTTGAACAGTATATCTGGGGTTTCGAAATTTAGAAGTAAATTACCTTAGGAGTTGAGAATGAAAATAGGGAAGGCAATTGAGGGATCATGGCGTTGAAGAGAAACTTCGTCGTGGTTGTGTGGTAGATGATGGGGGCTGAATGGCGCATACAGAAATAAAGCTGGAGCGTTTTTGTTTTTGTCATCTCTAATATGGTATAATAAACCCTAATAACGAAAGACTCCTAATATGATTACCTTAGTTAGTTCCCAAACACCTTAGGATTCTCATAGGCCATGTAATTGGATAATCAATCCAATAATAATAATAATAATTCACTAATGGGTTATCTAACTAATTAAATACACTTTTTTTTCCCGGGTGTTACACTTTCTTCTTGGAATAATAATTTAGATTTATTTATTTAATTTTGTAATATAGTAATTATTTTGCAATAACAATTATTTAATTATAGTAATTAAAAATTAATTAACATTTGCAATGTAGTATACTCCTTTCCTGTGACATAGTTGTAATGTAATATTAATTATATATAAAATTTTATTTAGTCATATTAATAGTAATAAAACATAAGTAATGAACCGATTATAATTATAATTATAATAAATGAATAAATTTTTTTATTACAAAATATAAAAGTAAGAATAAAGTATTTAAAATCTGGTATAGTGGGATGGTGATGATTTTGACTAAACACACAAAAACGAGTAAAAATTACAACAAATTTAACGTTGTGGGTTGGAGACATGGGCGAAGCTACCATGAGACGAGTGCGGTCGGCGGACCGCACTCGATCTCGGGATGACCTTGTTAAATCTGAGTTGGGCCAAGATCAAAATTCAACCGAAGGTCTAGTTCATATAAAAAAATTGAGTTACATTTAAAAAACGAATAAATCTTACTATCTTGACTCAAAATATTAAGAATTACCTGGTTCAGTTAAGGTATACTAGTGGATAAATGATTGTATTATTTATTATATGTATAAATATATATGTTCCAAACTTGATAATGAACCGTTTTTTTGCAAGTATTTTTCGAACGACTTTTTGTATATAAGTCTATTCCATAATAATAAGTTAATAACCGTTGTTTGGTGGTTAATTTAGAATATATTTTTGGATAAGTCACTTATCCAAAAAGTTCATTATAGAGAAACCATAATGGCGATTATGAAAACCGCAAAGAATTGTTGTAAAGATGACCTTCATATTTGCCTCATTTTTCTATTTTTTTTTTGGTCAAATATCGGTCCGATATTCGTCTTGCCAAAATGAAAAAAAATTCTGACCGCACTGGCCGAAAATCCTGGCTACGCCCATGGTTGGAGATGGCATTAGATAAATTTTTTGTTTCTCTGTATCTGATAAGGATCTTAGTTGTAAACTTAATCTAATAACGAGTTAGAATTCATTACAGCACACGTGTAGTGAGGACTTTTTTGGAGTATAAATAGGTGGTAATTGGGACTAAATTATGAATGCACCCACCCCCATACACTGAGATTTAACATAAACTTTTCCGCTACGCCATTACATGTTCCGTGTATGAAGTAACCATCAACCCACGCTGTTTATAAATCTCTACTTCTTCTTCTGACAATTCTACTTTTTTCTTTTTTCTTGAAATCCCGCCAACCCTCGGTCTTTTTCTTGCTGGTAAGGTCGGCCTTTCCCCCGTATGTTAATCTGAATTTGTTGTTTATTCTAAGATTTCTGGGTCTGAATATTAGTTTGATTTTGGCTGAAAATATTTTGTTTTTTGTATTAAATAATTGTTACATCAAAAAGATCTGCGCCAATTTGGCTTAGTTTGATGAATTTGTGATGTTTATACTGAGATTTACTTTCGTAAAGAATGGATCAATTTTTGTTTTAGGCACATTGATCAATCTGTTAATTCATTACTATATAGATCAGATGTTGCTAACCTTTTAAAAACAAAATTTAATTTGGGGTTTATTCAAGTAATTGAAGCTTGATGCGCTGTTAATTTTCAACTAGATTTGATTTTATACAAGATTTCATTTTTTTTCTGGCATTTTCTTTAGTTTGCTATTTTGGATTGTTGCAATCTGTAACCAGGACGACGAATCTGTTTCGGAATTGTAAAAATTCTCACTGGGCATCATCATTCGTCTTTCATTCGTGCTCTTCTTGGATTTTTGATATAACAATCAACGTTTCTACTACATTGTAATTAAAACGAGGTGTTGATGTTGGTCTCTTTGGAATGGAAAAGATTGAGTCCTTCTCATTGTGCCTTTAGAAATTCTTTTGAGCAATGTGTTTGTGGTGTGTGATTTATAGAAATAGATGATCTTCTATACCGCGATGTTTTTTTTAACCATTATCAGACAGAGAAACATTGATGCATTAATTTTGGGAGCTAGTGACAAGTATAAATAAAGTCGTATTTGGCCCATTTCTAATGGTAATTTGTATGTGAAATTGGTTTTGCTATGATGGTTATTTGATCTAATTGTTATGATTCAGAATTGAGAAGAGATTTTACAAATGGCTAAAGAAGCATCACAGGGAGAGAATCACGGAAGTGTGAAGCCGCCTCCTGAGCCTTCACCTTTGAGAAAAGCAAGATTTTTTCAGGTATGATACATATGGTGTCTTTGAAAATTCTCTTTTTTCAAACTTTTTCTGTTTCCAGGGAACTACCTATTTCTTTTGGTCATGGTTGTTTAAATCATGAATTGAACAAAAATACAAGAAAACCAATGAAATGAGAAATTGCCATTTGCTCAAACATCCAGCTTCCATTAGGAGCATAAGTTGAAGAATTTCAATGTAGTATCTGTTGTTGCTTTATTTTTTGTGGATTTGTATTCGAGAATTTTTAATCAGTTCGATATTTCTTTTTCTTGGGTTCTGTAATGATGTTGGATTTGCTTTGTCCAGAGAAGTAAAAAGGGAAACGTTTTAAGGCACTAAATACTGTTGCCTTGATCTATTATAACCATTACCTTTGTTGTCTTCAAGAGGAGCTGTTTTCCCTTTTCTGTTTATTTTATGGGCTTGATTGGTGGGGGTTGCCTTTGTAGGCATCAGATATGTGTTTGTGTATATCCAAACATATGCACAAAAACATTTGATGTGTGTATATATATTTCTCTTTCCTTTTCTTGTTTATGCACTTTTTATATGTACGTGTTCTGGTATATCAAGAGTTCATAGTTTGGCAAGTTTGGATTTTGTGTTTGTCATTAGGTGTAACAAAAGTTTCAAAGTAGTTTGAGTTCTCTGATTTCCTCTGCACATTTTTGTCAGTACTTTTTCTCGATTATGCTACATATATGAGACATGGCACACTAATTGCATATTGATGACAGGCAAACATGAGAATCTTGATTACTGGTGGAGCTGGTTTCATTGGGTCTCACTTAGTTGACAAGCTGATGCAAAATGAGAAGAATGAGGTGAGAACATGCAGATTTTACTCGCGCTTATGAACCTAATGGACCAAAATATGCCTATTTTTACATGAGTTCCACTGGTTTTATTCAGGTAATTGTCGTGGACAACTATTTTACTGGATCAAAGGACAACTTGAAGCAATGGATTGGTCATCCACGATTTGAGCTTATTCGGCACGGTAGGCATCTAGACGAGGCAATGGAACTTTGTATTTCTATGCATGAGATGTGATCTTTTTTTCTGATTCCTTAAATCTTTCTTGATATCCTTCTAGATATTGCCGTCTTGATTTGTGCAGTACTATGTATTCTTTAAATGCCTGTGTAGTGACATTGTTGCTTGGTTCATTCTTTATTTGCCCCCTTTTTTCAGACGTGACAGAGCCATTGTTAATCGAAGTTGATCAAATTTACCATCTTGCTTGTCCTGCTTCCCCAATTTTCTACAAATACAACCCTGTGAAGGTCAGTGACTAATATAAACTCTCTTTCTTCAAGCTTAAGATGTTTCAGAATACAGTATTTGGAAAAGAAGTTTGTTATATTATTAGGATTGTGTTGTTCTTAATATCTTTATTAAGGTGTTTTTCCTTGATTTTGTATAAAGTGACACTGCATGTTGATTTATTTCTTTCCCCTTGTGATGATACGCAACAGACGATAAAGACAAATGTAATTGGGACACTAAACATGTTGGGACTTGCCAAGCGAGTAGGAGCAAGGTTTGCCAGCTCTGCTGTATGATCTTTTGCTTTCATTATAATTTCTTAATTTTTCTGTTAATTCACGATGTGTACCATTTGAATAGGATTTTGCTGACATCAACATCAGAGGTTTATGGCGATCCGCTCGTGCATCCTCAGGATGAAAGCTACTGGGGCAATGTGAACCCTATAGGTATTATCATGTGCATGACAATATACTGCTGATAAATGATGCATTTTATGTCGTATAAACATATATTTTTTATCACATTCTAGCTTTTTTGGGCCGATAACCATATCTAAGTTTTTCATGCTCAAAATCATCAGTCCTTTTGTTATTTATGGTGAAACATTTGAAAACATACAGTATTACACCGTCGGCATCTTTTTTATTATCATTTAATGTTGTACTGCAGGAGTTAGGAGCTGTTACGATGAGGGAAAAAGAGTAGCTGAAACTTTGATGTTTGACTATCATAGGCAGCATGGAATTGGTAATTTTGGCTCTTGCTCTATATTATATAGGGATAATTACAATAAAAAACTGAGGTTCGGGCTAATAACGAAAAAACCCAAAGGTTTTTGAAAATTGGAAAAATTCCCTTGAGATTTGATTCCATCTTATATTTTCCCGTCATAAGCAAAAAATATTTCAAAACCCCCCTGATATTTATAGAGATATTACAAATACCCCCTTAAACTTAAGGCAGAATCAAATCTGAGGATCTTTTTTTTTCTTTATTTCTATTTTTGGAACATTCTGTTTTTCTTTTTCTTTTTCTTTTTTTTCTTTTTGCAATTAGCCCAATCCTCAGGGAGTTTTGTGATTATCCCTATTATATATGTATACATATATGAAGCAATAATATGATTCATTCTTAACCAACTTGAAATCGTAAATTTGGAACAGAAATAAGGATTGCAAGGATCTTCAACACTTATGGACCGCGGATGAATATTGATGATGGTCGTGTTGTCAGTAATTTCATAGCTCAAGCAATACGGTAACATACTCATCCTGAAACTCACTCGTGACTATACAGTATAAAGTTTGCTGTGAGAGAAATTGCAAAAACTAGAAAAGAGATTAAAATAACCAGCATTTGGACTAATAATGTGATATTCATTCCATTGCAGTGATGAACCTTTGACAGTTCAGTTGCCTGGAACACAAACAAGAAGCTTTTGTTATGTCTCTGACATGGTATCCACGATATATCGTCTTGTTTTGGCTGTAAAGTTCATACCTGAATACTAGATTATCAATATGTGACATTGATTCTTTTTTCCTTTGGTTAAGGTTGATGGTCTTATTCGACTAATGGAAGGAGATAATACAGGCCCAATTAACATTGGGAATCCAGGTCTATAACATTATTCAATTTTCTTTTATTTCTACAGACAGGTTTCGAGAAATAAATTATTTTATGTGTTACTCACCAGAGTGCTTCTATACCAGGTGAATTTACAATGACTGAGCTTGCTGAGACTGTGAAAGAGGTAACTTCTGAATTTTGCATCTTCTGGTTATACTTGAAAACAGTTGTAATGGGAAGAAAACTACAATCTTTCTATTTTACATATCTTATCATCCCTTTCAAATAACTTTGGGGACATATTATGGTCACCGTTTCAGCACAAGCTGAAAGTGAAAGTTAAATTAAGGGAGTGTTTGCAATCACTAAAAAAAGTGCTTCGCACCTTTTGGCTGAAAAAAAAAATCACTTTTTAGTATTTGCGAATGTCATTTTTTGTTTTTGATTCTGCTTTATTTAATCAAAATCTAAAAGGAGTGATATGAGTGTTTTAGATTTCTGATTCTAATTATGCTTCTCGTTTGACTTTTACCAACAAATAAGCACTTTTATAACTTTTCACCAAACACTCTCAACTTCTGATTCTATTTTCAAACACCAATTTCTGATTGTCAACTATTTTTACTTTTGCTACAATAAATCACTTATTTGAAAAGCAGATGATTTTACACACTCCCTAAATCTAAAACCTATGCACAATCGCTCTCGGGCATTGCAGATGATCAATCCAGAAGTGAAGATCATAACTGTGGAGAACACTCCAGACGATCCACGCCAAAGAAAGCCAGTCATAACAAAGGCAAAGGAATTGCTGGGCTGGGAACCGAAGGTCAAGTTGCGCGAAGGCATTCCCCTCATGGAGGAGGATTTTCGCCAGAGGCTTGGGATTCCGAGGAAGAATTGAATGCCAGTAGGCTCCGTGAGGCGTATTTTCGGGTTCCGTCTGAATATTCTGAATCCTGTTATTATTTTTGGTCTACTAGAATACATTAGTTAAGGAGATCTTGTCATGCTTGCTCATTGTTATGATATGTATAAATGGGCAATATGTCCATTGCTTAAGACTTGAACCTTGTTTTGAACAACTACTTATTGGAGCAAGTCTAATTTTAATTTCACCATCTTCAACTCTGTCGAGTCTATCTATTCGCTTAAAATGATAGGCTCTTAATTAGTATTGTATAATCAAATTAGTGAAAAGTTGAAAACAGTTATATCTTCACTAAGTTTTATAGCTATTAAAGAAATAATTGGTTGAAAAGTCTCTGCATATAACTTTTATAACATTTTTATTCCTACTACCTAAAAGTCCTTGGGTGAGAAACTAGAAAATCAGGTTTGCTCCGGATTTCTTGTTCCATTTACTTATTCTATTTTCTATTCCACTTTGTTGGATGAATGATATATATATATATATATGTGTGTGTGTGTGTGTGATTTCTTGTTTCACTTTCTTATTATACTTTTATTCCATTTTGTTCGATGAACGACATATGTGTATAAGATAATTTTTTTTTGTTAATTGTCAATTCTAAATTATTGAGTTACTTAACAATAGAAAATCTCTCAGATCTCGTGCCGGGTTAAATCTAATCATATAATTTTCGAAATTGTAACCCTCTTTATTACCCAACCACTAAAGAAAAAAAATGGAAAGAAATTTTATGGAATTCTTCGGTTGTGCTTGCTTGTATTTCTACTCCCATAATTTCATTCTCGAAAAAAAAAATTGTAAGATGTGTGATTGTTTGTGGAAAAAATGAAATAATTATTTGAAAAAAAAAATCTCATTTTAGTCCAAAATTAACCCATTCTTCTCTTTTTCTTTCACGTTTCTCTATTATATTCACATAACAAATTCGGTTATTTTTTTAATTATGTTGTTATTTTTCTCTTCATCGTAATAACAAAAGGTATAAAATAAGAACTATATTGGATATATTGGTTTAGTTTTTTATTTTTTATTCAATTTTCTTGGATTATATTTTACACTATTATTTCCACGAAAAATAACAATCACTATCTTTAAAAGATTCTCCATCACATCAACACAATAATTATTTTTTCTCTATACATTCAACTTTTACTTTAAAAATAATTTTATCACTATTCACACAGAAATGAAAGTGGACAGAAGGAAAGTATAAGCAATCACAATTTTAGATTTCTTTTGAACATATCGAGAATAATATAGTTTAAAAGAATACATTAAAAATGTGATGTGTTTATTAGGAGAGAAATGTATCTAAAAATGTGATGTATTTTATTTTAGGTTCGGAGACTGAAAAGGAAGAATGTTTAAAAAGTTACAAAGATCATTTAATCCCAAAATTAGGCTTTTAAGCTTTTGTAGTGTTTGCTTTAAAAAAAAAAACCTTTGTAGTGTTTAAAGGCAAAGAGAAAGATCGTATCAAAGATCTAATATTTCAATGGTTCTGTTCCATTGTATGATCATATACAATGAATAGGTGAATACAAATTATCACTCACACTTGACATTAAAAAAAAAGACCAATATTCATTAAATTTTAATAATAACAAGTTGAGAAATCGAATCATGTAATCATATTTTTTTATAATTTCTATACTTTTCATACTCATAGCTCTCATTGGAATACAAATTCTCCATCTACTAAAATAAATTCAAAATCCTTTATTAAATTTTAAAAAAAAAGAATCGGGAGACACTAACATAGGGTGTCAATTTCGGTTGGGTCCGCGTTCGTGGGTTCGCGCCGGGACGAAATCAGCCAACCCGGACCCGACCTATTTAATTATTCGTGTCATAATCTTGAACCCGAACCCGACCTATTTATTTTATAGGTAACCCGGACCCAACCTGTTTAACTCGTCTAATAAAATTATTTATATGTGCATTTAATAATTTCAACTGAATAAATTTAATTTTTTTATAATCATCTACTATGACACTCTCGATCAATAAAAAACATCACAATTCATAACATACAAATGAAATAGCATAATTGCATAAATGACATAGTATATCAATCATATTTTGAGGACAACATACAAAAAAAACGTGCAAAATAATAACAACTTACATAATTAAAAAGGTTTTAGCATTTTTAACTTTTAAGAACATGTCTTGGTTTTTGTTTTTTTCTTACAATTAATTATTTACTTAGTTTCTTTTAAATTCACAAATGGGTTAGATGGGTTAAATAGGTAACCTGGCCTGTTTAATTGGTGGGTTATTCGGGTTAGACCCGATTTTAACCTGGACACATGTCCATTAATTTTGTATTAGGGTCGTGTTGGTTTTGCATGTTGGGTCCGGATTTGACACCCCTAACTAGACAGTGTCGAAATGAGAACATGACAAACTGTGAGTACTCATGGGAAAATATCAATATTCGGAGGGATGGCAATGAGAAGTGCTTGCGGCTTGTCCTGGGCCCCACGTTTGCAACGAATCGGCAAGCTTTGGAGTCTGGTTTGGTTTGGACCCGAGCCTGTCGATCTTCCGAGCCTCAAAGTGCACGTTTTGATTTGTCATTGGAGGAGAACAACGAAGCTCCGAGGGAGCTGAGAACAACGGGGTCCCAGTTGGAGGAAAATAAAGACTGCTATTAATTAACCAAAATTAATTAAGATGATAAGATTTAATTTAAACCGATCTTATTTTAGATATATGAACTTCCAAAATATAAAATATTATAAATTCGTAATCAACGAAATATGTGAAGTCAGGACTGTAAATCGGATCATCTATATCATAAAAATGTCGTTACAAGATTTAAAGATGCTCAGCGCCATAGTAAAAGACAAAAACAAAATATACCAACCTTTTTTTTTTTGGAAATACCTACCTTTTTTAATATCCACTCCGAAATGTATGTTATAATCATATGTTGCATATTGTATTGTCTTTAGATAAGTTATATTTCTATGTAGACCAGAATTTTGAATTAAAAATATAGTTATTTATTGGTGTTTTACATTAAAAGGATATGTAGATGAATGAAAAAACATGAAATAATAGTAGATTCGAAATATATTTAAAACAAAGAAAAACGAACAAATTGTTTTTCTAATAAGCTTGAAGACATAAATGCATTTTTTAATTTTAAATAGTAAACAATAAAAAAGTTCCTTTTAAAATGCAAACAACATTGTAGCTATTGTTAGATACTAAACATTAGAGATGTTAAATGGGCTGGTTCTAGCGGGCTTCGGGCTAAACGGTCTTCGGGCTAAATGGGTAGGTATTAAACGGGCTGACAATATTGGAAACTAACCCTAATCCTAACCCTAGCGGGCTTCGGGCTAAACGGGCCACTATCGGGCTATAAATCAAAAAATTAAAAAATATATATTTAAATTTAAAATTTTAAACTCGAATATATATAACATTTAAGTTTAACATTTTAAGTTAAACTATTCGTTATAAATAAAACTCATGCAAAGTTTATGATTATATTGCATTAACAAACTTATAAAATTAAATATTTTATGATCTTAATTTTGAAAATAAAATAATAATAACTAAAACTATCCAGAATTAACTCTTTTTTCTGTAATTACTCATATGACTATAATTTAAAATTTTGAAAATAAGATATTTAAATCTAAAATTTCAAACTGAGCATATATAACATTTAATAAGCTTAACATTTAAAGTTAATCTATTCATTATATAAAAAAAAATCATGCATAGTTTATAATTACATTGTATTAATAAAATTATAAAATTAGATTTAGCACCATTTAGAAATATAATTTATATCCTAAATAATCTAATAAGATTACGTGTTATTTTCTTATTCAGAATAAAAATAGAAAAGTAAATTAAGTAATAAATAAAATAAATAAAAAGAAGTTTTTCAAGAACTTATAGCTTATTTAATAACGTTAAACTTAAAGACGAGGGATATGTGAATTTGAAAATTAAATTTACTAGTAAAGGTAATAAAAGTAGATATAAAATATTAGGATTATATTTATTTTTTAACAAATAAAAATAGCGGGCTAGCCCGGTTAACCTCCGGGCTACCCCTAACGGGCTTCGGTTTAAATGGTCCAGGCCAAAAAGGCTCTGATTTAAATGGGCCAAAATAATTCGGTCCTAACCCTCTTTTTTTCCGGTTTAAATGGTTCGGGCCAACGGTCCGCGACCCTTTAAAGATCTCTACTAAACATGACAAGACATAATAAGATCTTCGTTTTTTTTAGTACAATGAGGGATAATAGAGAAGGGAACACACACTCATATGAGATCGAGCCCCAATCAATTGCTTTTAAAACACAAGACTCTACCACTAGAGCACAAATTTGTCCCCGAATATTGTCAGATCTAAACATAAGAAATTAGTCCTAATTAAACATTATTTCTTTGTCTCCATCATATTTGTAATAAAATAAATTAGGGCTTGTTGTGGGCAAAAATGTCTTTTAACTATTATTATTATAATGATATTTATGCATTTATTTTATCCCATTAATTATCCACTAAATATTGGGCTACAGATGAAATAATTCGGCCCACGAGGTCCGAATCCGACGCGTCGTTTATCCTGCTACCAGGTATATAAAGATTCCTTCATCTCATTTGTAAGTTAATTCACATAATATGCATTCAGTATCTTTATTATATTCTATATTTTCTCTTGTTCACCATGCTGACTTGAACGTCGAATGGGCTACCCGGGACAACTCCATGACCCACCTAATATTTGATGGTGTTGCAAACAAGTTCCCACAACTGAAGACTTCCAGCTTTGGAGGAAGAAGACTTAGACTTTATCAAAAACCTTGATTTGGAGTGATCCGTCTGAAAAAGCAGCATTAGGGATATAAACAGAAGTAGATATTTAAATAAGTGTATTTTCAACTTAATTACAAGTTGACCACGAGCTTACAGCTCAAGTGGTATCGCTCACCCTTTATAAGAATGTTGACCGGGGTTCGAACCCGGTATCTTTCAGTTTCTTTAAAATAAAATTTATCCCCTCCTCCTCAACTAGTACTCTCAACTTATTAAAACAAAATTAATTGCAAGTTGCAGTTGTCAGTTGGTCTGAACTTACTATTACATTAGGTATTGTATGTGTATAATAATGATATTATTTTATACACATAAATTAATTTGTAAATTAAAATATAAGATAGAATACTGCAAGAAGCCAAGAAATAAGAGATCTCGTATAAATAGACGCGCGTAAAGTAGATCATCAACCCAAATACATGACCAAAGTTGGATGGTACTAAATTAACAAATCAGTATAAATTAAGTACTGCTAACTATAATCTACATTTACTAGCGGCTCTATAAAACATTAATCACACTTCTTCATGAGGCTGTACTTAATTAAAATAATATTGTCAGGACAATTTTATTTTATTTAGCTGTACTTTGGCTGTCAATAGTCAATTTAGAACATGTCTTAGGTTCACCAAAACTAAATGAACAAACTACTCTTAGCTTTAAAATTCCTATCTGCAAAGCTGTTCAGTTTTTAAGCCAACATTAATAACTGAGTGGACTTTGCAAAATGACAAAAATGTCTACGTTATGTTTAAAAATATCTTCTTCCTCCTCCCAACCATGTGGCGTCCAAATCAATGGGTAATTCGATCCTAACCGACGGGTACTACCCGAAGGCTACCAAAGAGCGACACGTGGCTTGTTTTTAAGTGGGCAATTAAATACTTTTTTCCCCAACCTCATATAGTTGAGAGTTTCAACTGTGGTTAATTTTGACATTGACTTTCCTTTTACTTATCACTTTTACATATTCCCCCATTTTCTTCCAATCTTCACACCATAGTCGCCTCCTAAGTTCCATTTTTGTTGATCAAAAAAAAAAAAAAAAGTTCCATTTTTGTTAAATGTTCCATATTTATATTTTTTTAAATATTTCATATTTATATTTTTCGAAAAGCAAACTTATTTATTTATTAAATATAAAAATATGTTTGTTCCATTATTTTACACTACAATATTTTATGTTTGAGAGATTTTTCCTATAACTAGTGACATTTCTTATGTGCCGGGTAGAATATATGTATATATTATATATAATAAAAAAGTCATTTATAAATGGGGGATTTGGCGAGGGGACATACATACTCGTATGAAATCAACCCTATACTCCAGTGATTAATACATGTGTTGTGAGGACGAATGACCCGGGTTCGATCTCATACGAGTGCGTGTGTTCCCTCCCCAAATTCCCATCATTGTACTAAAAAAACCACTTATAAATATTAATAAAAAAATCTATTGTAATAATAAATTAAATTTAAAACATTATTGAATTAGTAAAATATAATTACAACATATAACATTAATTTTTATAATTAATAAATTAATTATGAAAATCTATATGTTATAATAAATTAAATTTATATTTCAAATAAAATTATATTCATAATAATATTTTATATGTAGAAAATCATTTAATTTTTAATAAATAATGTACTTTTCATGTTAATAGTTATTTATATTTATCAATATATTTTGATATTCAATTTTTAAAGTTGTATATTTAGACTATTATATATGAATTTTTCTCTTTTTTATATTTAGACCATTACATACTTTCAGAAGATTTGATTCAAAAACACACTGAGAATATAAAGCTACATTAGAACACACTGAGAATATAAAGCTACATTAATGGAAACAAGCAAACAAACATGGATAATATATTGCATTTTAAATCAATAATTTAATTATTTCTACTATGTTAAAAACTAGTAATTTAGACTTTTAATTTAAGAAAAATAAATAAATAATTAGACTGGAAATACGGTGTATAAATTAAGAATATCATTTATATATATTAGCATTTTCTTCACAATAAAAAACAAAAATAACATTATTAATTTTTTCACAGTGCAAACTCAAGGAAAATGGGGAAAAATCTGCAATGCAAAAGTGAAGAACTAAAAAACAAATAAATACACCGATCAAAAAAAAAAACAAATAAATACAAAGTTAACCATAGTTGTTAGATGGGATAAAAAGCTAACCTACAAAAAAAGCTGCCAAAAAAGTGGAAAACATATTAGTACCCTCCAAAAAGCAATCCACGTGTTAGTCTCTAGGGGCCTTCGGGTAGTACCCATCCGCTAGGATCGAATTACCCCAAATCAATGGCCCTGGCAGCCCATCAAACATACAACATTGTGCCTACTATATGTATGTAATGCTTTTCAAAACTAAATTGGGATCAAAAGGGGAAATTGTATTCTACAATAAGCCTAAATGGATAGAATTATATGATTTTTTTTTTTACAAGACGGAAATTGTATTTTCACTAATCAGCTCAAAACAACCAAAATACAATATCATGAAGTCAAATGAAAAAAACCAAATGAAACTCCCATCTTTCAAATAAGGGAAGAATGGGAGGTAAACAAAAATCTAAGGCTCCATTTGGATTGATTGATTTGGAGCTAATAATTTCAAATACATAATAACAAGTCCATTGAGGTTGTTTGGATGAAGTCGTTCTATAATGGATTTCAAATTATTTGAAATAATTTTGGAGTCATTTTGGAGGATTTCTAATCCATCTTAGATGAAGTCATTTGAAATGTTTCCCTTAAAATCCTCTCCCCAAATCTAAATCCTAACATCCATATGCAACCTAATACAATAATCATAAAACATCATATCAAACTCATGGGTTGTGATGAAGAACTTCGAATGAGGCCACAGGAAGAACATATTGTCGGGTAAATATCTGGTTTACTATTTAAGAAAATGGCTAGTGTTTGGATATTGAATTGAGGCCTGAATTAGATTTAGTCTCCGCAATACGAAAGCGCCCCGTATGCAAAGTGCTTACGGTTCCGGCGCTTGTCCCTAAGATACAACGACTTTTAACAATTCCGACTTAGCAGCACTTGCAAAAGTCGGAACTACAGCGAACTAGAAGTGTATGAAACTTTCAAGCTTTTGAATGGGAAGGAATGTCAATATGCTCGAATCCAATGACCGTTTATTATCTTATGTTTTTCGTGTCTTATTTCATCTGCAGTGGTCAGATATCTATAGGCGACAAGGTGCCCGTATGGAAATATCGTGTCTTTTGGCTCGAAAAGACGTGGTTACATCGAACAGGTGCATCTGTTCAAAGATTCGCATCGACGCACGACCAGGCGCACGGCCCGTGTGTGTGCCCGTGCTTGGATGCGAACAAACTGGCAAAGTATCGACTTGACGCACGAGCCGTGCGTCCGCCCGTGCTCGGATGCGAAACACTTCAGTTGGAAATCCGTTAATTAATTAATTAAGATTAATTAATTATTACTTTTAAAGGTTTTTGGTCCAAAAAGAATAAAGACCTTGAAACCCAAGCCCATGGGCAGGCGGCATGTGCGCGCTTGTGTGCTTTGAACCAAACCCACAAGCATGCAGGTCCTCACCCCTTTAAAAATTTGGGTGCCCCCAAGGGCCCAAATCTATAAGTCCAACTTGGGATAAATAAAGTGAGCAAACTTTGCCTCCTCTTCCTATGTGGGAAGGAGCATTTCTCCTTCCCCACATTTCCATTTTCCATACCACTTTCTAGTTTTAAGTGGCTAACTTCTAGCATTAATTTATCATTCACCCGGAATTGGTTTTGAGAAATTTCAAATGTTATTCTCATCTACTCTCTTAGTAGAATTTTTACAAATAATTTAATTTCAATTCTCACTAATGGAAATCACTTAATTATTTGGTCAAAATCGGGTGAACGCCCAGTTTACCAAACAAATTCCAACAATCCCCCACATGAATGAAATTAATGCATGCGTGTATGCAGATTCACTTGCAAGTCTCAGCGAACTGTTATTGCATCAGGATAGGTAGCTTGTGGCTTTGAACAGTCCTTAGTAAAATACTATCGGATTTACTAGCTGCTTAGTGACGCGATGTCTTGAACTACTCAGCCGTTTGTGCAAACCGAGATAACAATACTTACACAATAATAATTCTAACACTTGTTGTTCTCACGTTGTGTCCATTTCAGCCCTGGACCATATCTTAGATTCATAAGCGTTTCTTTGAAGCGGTCATTACTTCTCGCTTATATAGGTGATCTCCTATTGGAGAGTATCCTGCCATACTTCACTTTTCGGTATAGGAATCATTAAAAGTCTTAAACTTAACCTCACCACATTCAACAGGTTTTCATTCACTTTGATGTTTTGAGAATGAGCTAACACATTTTTCAAGTGTTCAACTGAACATTCATAACTTAGTTGTCCCATTGAACCAAGGTCTTGGGATCTCCAATTCACAAGGTTGGGTTACCGCTATGAACATTCTTTAGTTTTATGGATTTAGAACCCATTCCTCTTAACAATTTATACAATTGATCTCGATTGATGCCTTTTGTAAGCGGATCTGCAAGGTTTTTCTTTGACTTCACGTAGTCAACCGAAATAACCCCATTCGAAATCAACTGTTTATTAGTATTATATCTTTTACAAAAATGTCTAGACTTACCTCTTTCCTTTGCAAGAAAAGACACCTTTAATAAATACAACATTCCTTGATTTAATGACCGTACCATTATTTATATCATCAATGCCGAATTTATTTCCTTAGGTGCTTCTACTTTAGACAAAACACCCCCACACTTCAAGGTATTCTCCTTTATGTGGTTTGCTAAAAAGTAAAGCTCCCCTTCCAATATTCGGTATCTTGTTTAACGTAAGATTGTCCAGAACTTTTATGGCACTCGGCCACTTTCCTTTTATTATGTTAGAACCTTGTCTCAATAATCTAGTTAGAATTTCGTTCTAACAGATTTCAGATCTTAGTTCCAACAACTCCATTAACACCTTTTACAAGGTGTGTAACCTTTGATGTTATCACATCTTTAGTAACACTTCGGATTTCACTTGATAACGTGTCTACCTCTAGTGTTACAACACTTTGGGCAACACTTCATGCAATTGTGATTTTGGTCCCACAACACTTTTGGCAACACCTTCTGTTAAAAATGCAACAGAGGCTCCACTGGTGTGTTCCATAGCGTGTGGTCACACCCCCACATTTGCCGATTTTCATTCGAAATTCCGGTTGTCTTCCTCAATCCGAAGTCAAACTACCAAATCCTCAAACCCCATTTTCTTCCGTTTGTGCTTGAGATAGTTTTTAAAATCTTTCCATGATGGCAGCAATTTTTCGATAATCGCAACCACTTGGAATGACTCACTCAGAATCATCCCTTCAGATACTAAGTCGTGAAGTATGATCTGAATTTCTTGCACTTGGCTAATTATCGTCTTGGTGTCAACCATTTTATAATCCAAAAATTTACCGACAACAAATTTCTTTGTATCGGCATCTTCTGTTTTATATTTCTTCTCCAAAGAGTTCCACAACTCTTTGGATATTTTGAACGAACTATAGACATTGTAGAGGGTGTCGTCTGGCCCGTTCAAAATGTAGTTTCGACATAGAAAATCGTTGTTATGCTAAGCATCCACTACGATTCTCTGTTGGTTGTCGATTTCTTCATCACCAATGGTGGAGGGGTCCTCCTTCAGAAAACGAGACAGACCCAAAGTTGTGAGGTAGAACATCATCTTTTGTTGCCAGCGTTTGAAGTCGACGTCGGAGAACTTGGGCGGCTTTACGCCGTGAGTAGGAGCAGCAGCCATCGGAGTGAACGAAACTGAAGCCATCGTCTTGAATAGAAACGTAATTTTTCATCTTGTGGCTGTTGGGTAAATATCTGGTTTATTGTTTAAGAAAATGGCTAGTGTTTGGATACTGAGTCGAGACCTGAATTAGATTCAGTCTCCACAAGACGAAAAAATGCCCCGTATACAAAGTGCTTACGGTTCCGACGCTCGTCCTAAGATACAACGACTTTTAACTATTTCGACTTAGCAGCACTTGCAAAAGTCGGAACTACATCGAATTAGAAGTGCATGAAACTTTCAAGCTTTTGAATGGGAAGAAATATCAATATGCTCGAATACAATGACATTTATTATCTTATATTTTTCGTGTCTTATTTCATCTGCAGTAGTCAGATATCTATAGGCAACAAGGTGCCGGTATGGAAAGATCATGTCTTTTGACTCGAAAAGATATGTTTACATCGAATAAGTAAATCTATTTAGAGGTTCGTATCGGCGAACGAATGGCAAAGTATCGACTTGACGCACGGGCAGTGCGTCCGTCCGTGCTCGGATGCGAAGCACTTCAGTTGGAAATCCATTAATTAATTAATTAAAATTAATTAATTGTTACTTAAAATAAGCAAATATTTGATCTAAAGTAAAGCCAAGGGCGTAAGCCAATCCGAAGCAAGTAATTTCTGAAGCAATGGTGCTAGGGCGCAGGAGCAGGGAAATATCTAATCTAGCCCGAGGTGCCCAATTAGAAGAGCAGGTCGCCCAGTTAGAGGCGCAGGTTGCCCAATTAGAGGCGCGGCTCGCCCAAATCGATATGAATGGAAGATGCCCCTTCAACTTATTTTTCTTGGTCGGTCCAGGGAACCCGCGTTAGGCCAAAAAAACTATATGGAGACAAAGAAGTTCGTATTACACCAAGAATTGACAAGCGAATGAATCGACTATTTTTTCGTCGGTGCGCTCATGGAGAATTTATTTGTACCGACCAGCTAGCTTTGAAAAAACCGACTTTCACCTTGAAAGCCACTAGAGCTTCTTCCCCGTGCATGCATGGTAACAATGATTAGCACTTCCTTCCCATTCTTCCTTTCTAATCGATCGAGCCTCCCCAGGGTAGCAAAGCTAGCTCTTCGTATCATTGGCCGGAACAAAGTAAAGAAGGAGGCGGAATGGAGAAAGGAAAGGGACAAGGGCGGTCTTGCTTGGCGCGAAGCGTCTGGCGATTCGGGGTAGAGTACGATCTAAGGTCCCGGACTTCCAGGTTTTTCTTTTGGGGCGGCTAAGATTGGATCTCGCCAATACAGCCCCCTATAGTTTTCGTTACCAAGATATCTTTTTCTTTTCTATCAACGAGGTCAGTCCAGAGTGTTTACACTATTGACGAGGGAGCCAGAGATCATAGACCTAGTTAAGGAACAAGCCGAGAGAGCTACTGCCCTAACTGGGGAAAACAACAACTCTCTTTCTAGAGCTATGATTTTAAATATTTTTGGTCCAAAAAGAATAAGGGCCTTGAAGCTCAAGCCCACGCCCCGCGACTGGGCCGGACCGGCCGGCGGCAGCGCACGCGTGTGTGCTTTGAACCAAACCCACAAGCATTTAGATCCTCACCGCTTTAAAAACTTGGGTGCCCCCAAGGGCCCAAAACATAAATCCAACTTGGGATAAATAAAGTGAGCAAACTTTGGCTCCTTTTCCTATGTGGGATGGAGCATTTCTCCTTCCCCATATTTTCATTTTCCATACTATTTTCTAGTTTGAAATGGTTAACTTCTAGCATTAATTTCTCATTCACCCGGAATTGGTTTTGAGAAATTCCAAATGCTATTCTTGTATGATAAATGGTTTTATCATGATTTTGATGATTTTGTTTTTATACCAAAACAATGTTTTTAAATGTTGTCCAAATACTCCTAAATAATTTAAATTGTTTCTACTAATTTTTCGGAGTATTTCTTCAAGTTTATTTTCGACAAAATTGGACAACACTTTTGATGATTTTATGTAAATGTATTTTACACCAAAATAATGTTTCTAAAAGTTGTCCTAATACTCCCAATCGGTTAAAATATTTTTATTATTTTTTGGAGTATTTCTTGAAGTTTATTTTTGATATAAAATTGGACCACACTTTTGTTTTGAGGTCAACCGGTCGCCCTATAGGGCAACCCGTACCTGAAAGTTGTGAAAAACAGAGAATAAGCTATTTGCTGAAAAAAGGTTGGTTGAACGGTCAACCAGGTGGTTGACCGGTGTGGTCGACCGGTCGACCAACGGCACCGGTCGACCCCTTGGTCGACAAGGGTCGGCCGACCTGTCCGGGAGCCTATTTCAAAAGCGAACTCCCGGACTCGTTTTTGGCATAGCTCGGCCGGTGGGCACGGGTCGGCCGGTCCGGACCTCCGTCGATCGGTCGCCCTGTGTAAAGATGTATTCTTATTTTCAAACGTCTATTTCTGTGCGATCGGTCGCCTTATGGTTTGACAGCAAAATTCTAACCGTTGTGCAGCAGACAACTTTTTCCTAATTTGTGGGATTGATTTCTAACAGCTATATTTTTCATTTGTCTTGCAATATTTTACAGATTTCAATCTCCTAGGAGGAGCCTATCATGTTCAAGACATCTTCTATAAATAGATGAAGAATTGAAGCAACACAATAAGAGAGAATACTACAACACAACAAGATACTCTCAAGCAAACATATTTGTTCTTCATTATTATTGTTCTTGTTGTAATAGCCTAAGGTCTTTCACTTTCACATCTTGAGGTCTAGGTTTATTTCTTGATTACACTTGCACTCATAATTGTAATATTCATTATCAAGTTGTAATCTTGATTTTGGGTTATCATTCAACACAAGATATCCTTGTGAGTGTTCTTTTGGTAAGAACACACTTGGATGATCTAGGTGATAGGTGCAAGAAGATTGTGGTGATCTTCTTATTGAGGTGTTGAAAAATTTGGTATTCTTCAAGGTTGAAGATTGTGGTAATCTTCACAAGGTGTCGTTGGAGATTATGGTAATCTTCAAGAGAGATTGTGGTAATCTCAAGGTGGTGTTGTAAGAAGAGTGTGGTGCTCTTCAAGGTGATGTTGTAAGGTGTTGTATTAATTTTGGTAATTAATAAAATCTTTTTTTCTTTTTGAAATCCATCCCGGATATACTGGGGTAGTAGAGGATTAGGCCCTAGGTGGGTTGAACCTCTATAAATCAACGCGTATTGTTTACTTCCCGCACCTTCCATTCTTGTCTTGATTGGTTAATTCGAAAAAGAGGTCGTAATCGAGAAAATAGAGATAATCTATTCACCCCCCCTCTAGATTATCGTAGTCGCTTGGACTTACAATTCTCATCTACTCTATTAGTTGAATTTTTACAAATAATTTAATTCTATTTTTCACTAATGGAAACCACTTAATTATTTGGTCAAAATCGGGTCAACACCCGCTTTACCAAACAAATTCCAACACATATCCACTAGTATTTGAATGGATCTTAAAAAACATCAAAAAGACAAACTAAAAAGAAGCCATTTTCCCACAAAGGGGAGAAAACTACTCCCACGGGGTGGAGAAATTGGAAAAAACGAGGAAGAAGAAGAGAAGAAGAAAACAGTAAAAGAAATAATTTTCCTCTCCTCCGATGTGACTCGACTGTGCCTTGTGGCACGATCGAGTATACCATCGTGCCACCCAGGGCCATCGTGATATCCATCGTCTTCTTCCCCAAATTCAGACAAAACCAGAAAAAAAAAAAAAAACTCTATAATTTTATAATTCAAACTAAATATAATTACCCAACACTTATACCCAATAATTACCCAAAGTAATCCAACTATATGTGCGAAATTAAAGTAAAATATTAAATTTAAAATTAAAATAAAATAAAATATGTGTAATTTAGAAGATCTTACATATTATTCTGTTGCCGGAACTTCTTCTGTCACCGCTGTCCCTTGAGGGTGTATCATCTTGGGTGCATTTGGGGGGAAATAGTGTAAGGGTAAAATTGGAAATTATGAGGGGTGTATTTAGTAACTGTGTTATATTTTAAAAAAGCAGGCGGGGTGTATTTAGAAGGTGAGTGTATTCATCAATTTTGGGGGTGCGAATAACGCAACCCTTGAGAAAATCTCTATCAATTATATGAAATATTAATAGAAAAAACTATGATATAATTCCCATGCTGGAGGGACTTGAACCCAATTAATGGGCCTCATATTGTTTGATTTTCTTTTACATAGAGAAATCTATATCAAAATAATTACACATAGGAATAATTCAAATATGTGGAGGCTGAGCAATAAATTGGACATTTTAATGATAAATGTATAGCTGGAGTTATATCAGTTATCACAAGGAATTAGGAATGAGGACCACATGTATACAAATCCTATTATAACGCTGTTCATTTTCAAATCCTTCATACCTAATCTATAGTCTATACTATCATACCTAATCTATACTATATCATAAATTGTCACACTCAGGGTCATTTATGTTTGTACTTATTAGCTAGGGATTAGAACTCTAGAAATTGATTAAACTCTTTCCCCACTGACCACTCCCACAAATTATATAACTTGCCAAATTCAGAACAAAGCAAGAATTGAGAAATAACTATAAATAAGGTTAATACTATTTGATTATTGAGGTAGAGGATTGAAAGCTGCCTACTTATAAGAAAAAAAATGTATTTGTGACAAATTTCTTTTTTTAAGATTTTTATTTTGGGGATGTATTAGTCTGTAAATAAATCTTCATTAGAGTGTTAGAATATTAGAGGGATGTCTTTGCAAAAGACTTATATGGTCCCATTTACGTGGGTGTTTTAAATTTCCATTATTTTTAATTGGAATTAATTTTATATTGGTTCTTGTGTTTTTTTTTTTTTTCGAACGATAGTAATTTTATTGCTGAACTTCAACCAAAGTTACAGATACAAAAAGCCAACTGGCTAAAAATCAAGTTGGTTAACTAAATCCAACTTGGGAATTGATCAACCCAATCCAAATCACACTCATTCTCCAAGACCAAAGAAACTAATCTATTACAAGGTGAATAATTCTTATGGTCCTGGTTTACAAAAACAACATCATCAAAGAGGAAACAAAGCAAGTGAATATCTTCAGCTAATTCATCTTGTGACATGCCAAAGGAAGCTTTATGTTTCAGCTTTTTAATAACTTCCTTGTCATATACCTGTATAAATAAAGACCTGGCTTTAGATTTTGCAGCAATACCAATTGCTTGTCTGATCCCCAGCAAGGTGGCTTCAATTGGATTATGAATATTATCCCTAGAAGTTGCCCATACTCGAACCAATTTATTTTTATCATCACAAAGCCAGCCTCCCCATCCTACTTTCTGATTCTCAACTTTAGCTGCACTGATCACTATTGTATAATGTCCTACAGCTCTAGCCGAACCAGTTGAACCTCTGTTGCTGTCATTGGAGGGGGAGTTCCTGTATCTGTCAGCCTATTGTGAAAATAATATATTTGGATGAATGATGGCAGTGGCGGACACAGGATTCGGGACTTGGGGGGGCGAAATCTATTTTGAAGACCTATATATGAATTTTTTTTCCAAAACTTTGGGGGGGCAAATGTAATTTTTCATAAGTATAGGTATATTTTTAAAATAAAACATAAGTAGAAAAATTAATTTTTGAAATTTTTTTTTTTGGGGGGGGGGGCAGTGGCCCCCACTTGCCCCCCCTTAGTTCCGCCTCTGAATGATGGTTATGATATTTTATACAGATTTAGAAATGAGAATATGTTCGGTTGAATATATTTGTAAGAATTTTAAACACCAAAGTTTGTGATGAAAATAAAATTATTTTTGTTTAATTGTATAGTATATTAATTTTCAAATTTTTATGTATAATTGTATATAATATTTATGGAGATGGTAGTGATGGGTCCATTTTAAATATTAAATTTAGTATATGATAATTGATAATTTATTGTGATGATTTGAAAGTTGATGGGTCCCATCAGAATGATAGAATTTGAAAATAATATATTAAGTTTATATTGTTGGGATCAACTTGTGCTATAGCAATAGAAGCTTGTGTTTTCAGGCTATTTGGTCTGATTTCAATCTCACGTGAGTGTGTGTTGCATTCCTTACTATCACCAGTAAATATGTATATATATATATATATATATATATATATGAGGAATATGATCAAATAAGACCACATTATTAGAGTGAGACAGTATGGACTAATCCTGTCCACAAATATATAATTTTAGATGGTTGAGATTTACCCAATTTAATAGCCTTTTTTAATTTATTTTAAATCTGTAAAGGGCAATATTGTAATTGTATAATTACACCAAATCAAAATTTGTTAAAATCCGGATTGACCAATTTGTCATCCGAATTATTTTCACTATCCACATAATCAACTTTTGTTAAAACTTCCAGCCCCTTCAATCTTTCGTTAACCCACTCAAAAAGTATGGATTCTGAAGAAGAGGATTTCCACTACAACAACGGTGACGTCGTGGGTTCTGATCAAGAAGAAGAAGATTTCAACAATATAGTGAGACAGCCGGAATCAGCAGCCGCCACACTGAATCGACAAAATTGAGACACGTCGCCTGCCCCCTCAGCGCCAACGCCGCCACGTCATGGGCTCTCGCCGCCATCTCCGTCGTGGGATGAATCCCCAGCCATATCCTCTTCTACTTGGTCGGCTCGCGCAACTCGCAAACCCACTTGTCCGAGTTCCGCCGGAGTTCGAGAGATATTTTTGGGGTTTCAGAATAAAGGACAGGATTGGAGGATTGGTGAAGAAGACGATGTTGGCGTGGAGAAAACGAGGGCCTACGAGGAGGCAGTGAGGATTATTGTATACTTATATGTTTTTCGATGTATACTTATATGTGTTTTGATGTATAAGTAGTTAATTTTTTAAGTATGTATTTATGTTGATGTATACTTATGTGTTTTGCTGTATACTTATATGTGTTTTGTTGTATACTTATATTTTTGTTTGACAATTGTAATATGCAGTACAAATATGTTAAATATACAACATAATAATGTTAAATATATAATAAATATATGTTAAATATACAGTACAATAATGAGCGTGATTTTCTCTCTCTCTCTATAATTGATTTACTTAATCCACGGTCCCCACATGTTAATGAGCGTGATTCTCTCTCTCTCTCTCTCCCTCTCTATAACTGATTCCTTAATTCACGTTCCCCACATGTTTTTGTTTGACCATTTTAATATGCAGTAAAATTATGTTAAACATACAGTAAAATAGTGTTAAGTATACATCAAATCACTGATAAATGTACAACATACTGCATGGCAGAGCACATGCGGGATTTTCTCTCTCCCAACACGATTTTCTCTCTCCCCACGTGATTTTCTCTCTCCTAATAACTAATTCCATATTCGGATGGTCCCCAAGGTGTTTGTTTTGACAATTTTACCCTTTTTGGGGATTTAATAAATGGTTAATATATTATTATCCCAAATTATTCATAGCCTTTGATGTAAATGAGGGAGGATTGAGATTAGTCTACACTGTCTCACCATAAAATGTGATCTCATTAGATTCTCCCCTATATATGTGTATATATATATATATATATATATATAGTTGGTAGTGATGGACCCACTAGAACAATTTGAATGAAAATGATGGTAACATTGATTGATAAGTGATAAATTATTATGTGCAGAGTTGCAAATATAAATTATTGGTTTGAGATGTTATCTTTATGGAAAATGGGAAGGAAAAATAGATATTTCTATTAAAATTCTACTCTATATACTAAACGAAAAAACAAAGTCGACACAAGTCATCATCTCATTAATCTTGGACAACTTCTCATCCTCCCAATTCCATTTGACAACTTCACATTTATGGATGTGATAATTATATTTACAAAATTAAGAGATAATAAATTTAAAAAACAACAAATTTATTAATCAACATTCTAAAAGATAAAGTATAATCTCAAAAATAGAAGATATGCTCACAATTAGTTTGAAAAGGTCGATGTTGATCAAATCTATCCGAAGATATTTTATTGAGAAATAATGTATTAGTTCAGAATATATATTTTTTGAACTTAAAATATAACAAATTTAAGATATGACAAATAAGCCAAAAATCAAGAATTCTATCTACACTAACTTTTAAAGTTATGACACTAAAATTTTATCTTTGAACAAATCTCATGTGTAACACGCGGGTGTTATTGTAGTATATCAAATAAACATGAATTTCAGATTTTAAAATAGTCTAAAATGAGAAATGACCTTTTAAAATGAGAATATACAAGTCCTTAAATTTTAGGGGAGATGAATATGAAAAATAAACACATCTAAGTATACATCGAAAAACATATAAGTATACAGTAATCCTCACTGCCTCCTTGTAGGCCCTCGTTTTCTCCACGTCAGCATCATCTTCTTCACCAATCCTCAATTTCCACGCTGCTTCCACCGCATCTCCTGCGTGCATCTCCGTCCGGAGGATGACGCGAAGGGAAGCGGATTCCGTGGCGCCGACAGTAATCTACCTTGTTCTTGAACAATTTCAGAAGCCAATAATCGCCAATCGGATTCTTACTTGGCGTGGGCTGTGAGCCGGTGACCATAAAAATCCGATTCTCGGCCTCGTGCGAAAGATGGATCTTTGTGCATTCAAACTCTTTTCTCTTCTCGTCCCAATTTTTAATCGGCGGGGTATCAATGGTGTAGGTTAGCTTCGGGTCATCATAGAAATTCGGGACAGGTGGGTCGTGGCGCAGGTTAGCACCACCGACGCAGCTTGTAGCGGCGGCGGTGACGGAAGTGTCTGGGCCTGATTTCCTGTCGGAAAACGGGGAGATGGAGAAAGAGGGAGATCGGGTATGGCTCGGGCTGAAGAAAGACCAGACGGCCCAAACCACCAAGAAACATGAAGATGGCGATAGATTTTCACCAGTTACTAATTTGACTGAAATTATGTAATTATACAATTACATAACTGCCCTTTACAGATTTAAAATAGATTAAAAAGGTCTATTAAATTGGGTAAATCTCAACCATCTAAAATTACAGATTTGTGGATAGGATTAGTCCACACTGTCTCACTCTAATTATGTGGTCTCATTTGATCCATCCCTATATATATATAGATATCATTTATATATATAATAATTTTTAGAAATAAACACTCGGTTGTCAATTATAATTAAAATTATAGAGAACACATTCTCAATTTTGATTTCCTAGTGTAACATATAAATAACATAATCTTGTAAGACGACATCTAAAGAATTAATTCAATGATCATTGTTCATTAATCCAGATCCACCCTCTAGATTTCCTAAACTCAAATACCATAAAATCGGCATTCCTCTTTCTCAACAACTTCTATGACAAAATGGTATTATTTATTCATTTTATTCCACACATAAATTATGCAAAAATTGCATGATATTTAGAACTAACAAAAAAAAAAAGAAAAATAAAGAGACAGGTGGAAAAACAAGAATGGAGGAGAGTGAATAGAAGAAGAAAGAAAAACAGTATACTATATACTATTTGCTTTAGTATTTAGACACACAAAGGTTGGGTCGGGAGCGTGACTGTCAGATCTCTCTCTCTCTCTCAGATTCGATTTTTCTCCGATCTTTCCATCTCCAACCTCTCTCCTCCGTAATAATGTTTCCAGTTTTTCAAGGTACGTAAAACTCATATATATATGTATAATTACAGCCTATTTTCATCTCAAGAGGTTCTGCACAGATGACTGATAATTGTATATTCTTTTGAAATAAAATTCTCCTCTTTTTTATGCTCTGAAAACAATTTTTTTCTTGCTCAGCTAGTTTTATCTTTATTTTTATTTTTTTCACTTGAATTTGAGATCTTAATAATGGGGTTTATGGCTTCGATTTACTGTTTCTTCAATGGGTCACTTCCAAATGGTTTTTTTATTTTTTTCCATTTTTTTGTGTGTGTTTCTACTTAGGGAATTCGATTCTATGCCCAACTGCGGCTGCAATCTTTTGTTGTACGGTACTAACATTTGAATTCCCCATTCGTCCTTTGTTTTCTGCTTTTTCAGAAAAAATTAATATAAACCCCCATTTCTTACCATAAATGGTTAATTTTTTCTATTTCTTCTTTTCAGAAACTACTGCACATATATAATGTTTCAAAAATTTCTTTATCGACTATCTTCATTTTTTTTTCCCTTGGAAGATAGTTTTAATTATTATTTATTATTATTTTAAATATATGTACAAAAGTTTTTTTTACTTGAAGATTGGTTTCTTCTAATGATACCCTTATGAAAGTTATCGCCATCATTGACTGTATTTTTTCTTTTTTGGGTGTGGAGATTCTTCTTTTCAAATTCTGAGCTTAAACTTTAGGTGGGTTTTTTTTCTGAGTACATTGTAAAAAGGTTCCTTTTCTGGAATTTGGGATCTGCTTTTTCACATCGCATCATATTATTGTTATTATCATTATTATTGAACAGTAAGTATAATATTTACCATAACAATAATATCGATAATAATAGTATTCTTATTAATGTTGTAATAAAATATTAACTTGTAAAAAATTATAGTATTTGTACATGTTTGTTGCTTGATCCTTTTGAGTGGGGGCATGATATCAAGTTCATACCTTGTCTCTTATGCCAATTTGTCTTTAAATAATTCAAAACCTTATCATGTGTTGTCTGGGCTTTTTTTGTTAATATAAGCAAGTACATATGAGAAGATATGATGATGGGCATTCCTTCAAAAAACCCAATAAAATAAATTAAAATAAAAAATTACTATAATATTGTCTCTTCTTGTTATGTTGTTTCTTTTTTTGTTTTAAATATTTCCTCTGTTGAGCAGGACTGCTTTTCATTTAATTGGATTCCCAAGAAATGGAGGGTCATGATACATTTTCTGGGCTTGGCAATAATGGCACCCACAATCAATTGGATGGCAAGATCTTGCAAAGCTTCCAGAAGAATTTTGTTCAAGTTCAGAATATATTGGATCAAAACAGGCTACTAATCAATGAGATTAATCAGAACCATGAGTCCAAAATTCCAGACAATTTGAGCAGAAATGTTGGGCTAATTAGAGAGCTGAACAACAATATCAGAAGGGTTGTTGATCTTTATTCTGATCTATCAACTTCTTTCACTAAATCAATGGATCATGCTTCATCTGAGGGAGATTCAAGTGGTGCTTTCAAGTCAGATGTAAAAGGTGGTCACAAAAGGCATAGGCCTGGCTAAATTTTATTTTTTTATTCCCCTGTTCTTGATTTTTTAGATTGTGTAAGTTGTAACTCAAAATTTCTCATAAGAAAAAAAAAATAAAAATAATAGTAGCTCCTAATTTTCTGTTACTCCTACATTGTAACTCTGTACCTCTGATCTAATTGAATCAAGAATGTCTTTTATTATGATTTTTAATGTTGTGGGCTTTTTTGCTTTTTTCTGTTTGTGAAAAGGTTATTGTCATTTATGGATGGATCTTCACAGTTTTTGGTGATCATTCACCTTTTTAATCTGTTTCTTTTTGTTCTTCTTCAATGCTTTAAAACTGAGTACTTAAGTGAAGTGGTGGCAGATATTCTCCTTTTTTTTTTTTTTTTTGCTTTGGGAAAATCAGTGTTCAGGATTTGTATGTGGAGAACTCAACACACATGATAACAAAAAACTATCTGCAAAGATGCTCTGAAACAATTTCAAAAAAAAAGCAGCTTTTAGATAATCTTTTTAGTCCACAATCACATTCCACCACAGGAACAGAATCTCAGATAAGAGATGATGATGGTCTTTTTGACCTTTTCTTGCTTTTCTTTTTTTTTTTTATTTTTTTGTTCCAAATAAAAAGAATTATAAACATTTTAAATTTTGAGGGGTGGGGTTATAATAAATCAACAAATAGGAGCTTTTGTTAGTTCACAAACAAAGCACTACAGTTCCAAGAGACAGACAGATATATAATAAGTATGAACAGTGAATCCCAACAACTTGACAAGGGCCCCAAAGGGACCCTTTTTGAGATGGAACTCAACTTATTCACTACATGCTTATCCCTTTCTCTACTTAGGTTCTTTTATCCTTTGCTTTTCTATTTTTTAGTTTCTTGTTACTTTCTTCTCTCTTTTTTTATTTTTGTCTTTGCAATAAATGGCCCTTTATGAGTGGCTTGCATTTGCTGATGGCAATTTCCTCTCAACCCGTTGAAGAATCTGGTACCCGATACGATTGGAGGAGAGTACGTGGGTTTTTTTCGGACCTCATTAAATAATCGGGTACTCCCTGATTAAATAATATTATATAATATATATTTGTTTACATGTCTAGTCATATATCTAGTTTATCACTTATGTAATGCATGGAGTGTATTTTAATAAAATAACGTATAATATAATTTAAAGATAAAATTTCGAATCCTGAAGTTGAAATTGGAAGGACAAATTTAATAACATGCGATATTTTAACCGATTTTAGATTTTAGATTTTTTGTAAGTATTCATTTTCGATTTTGAGAAAATAAGATGGTGCTTTTTAAATTAAGAAAATATACAAAATGTACCTTATCATAGACAGAAATCAACATTACAGAGATAAAATATAGACAAAAGAAAGAAAAAAAAACTAAAATCTATCAAAATTAGGACCAAGGCACCCAATTTACCAAAATTCTCGGCCTTTTTTAAATATAGGTTTTCTTCTATATATAATATATTAAAACTTACCTAAATTACAATTTTTGGTACAAAATTAATTTACTATTTTTACACTATGTTTTAGGCGGAAATTTTTTATGACTAGTATTTATACACCACTCTTTTTATACATATATATATATATATATATATATCCTATGTACTAAAAGAAAAAAATAGTGACACATGTCATCTCCTTATTAATTTTGGACATTTGTCAACTTCTCATCGTTTCAATTCCATATGGCAGCTTCACATTTATCTATGTGTCAATCATTTGCACAAAATTAAAAGATAACAAATTTAACCAAGATTTTAAAAGATAAAATATAATCCCAAAAATAAAGGATTTGCTCACCATTAGTTTGGAAACGTCTGTGATCAAATTTATCTGAAAATATTTTTATTGAGAATTACTCTATTAGTTCAGAATATATATTTTTGAATTTCAAAGATTACAAATTTAAGAGATAACAAATAATCCAAAAATCAAGAATTTTTTCGACACTCTTTTTAAATTTATGATACTAAAATTTTATTTTTGGACAAATCCCGTGTAACACACGAGTGTTAATATATATATATATATATATATATATATGTGAAAATAAATTCTTTTCCCAAATCCCAACCATATATAACCCTCTAATCTATGTGTTTGTATTTTCTAATATTTTGATATTTTTTATATAATATTTAGTTTGCTAATTTTATCTTTAATCCATTTTATTATTGTTCTCTTAAAAATTCAGTAAATATCCATATAATTTTATCGAAATAACTCAAATTTAAGAAAATACAATTGTTAATTGTAAGTGATAATATGGTATTGGATTGGATATGAATACCCGATTCTCATACAAGTATGATAATATTGGGGATAGAATGAGAATGATAATGAATATAAAAATAAATATGAATAATTGAAGATGAGATATACAAAAATCCTACCCATTATTATCCTGACTTTGATTTCATCTTCTCTCTTTCTCTATCACACACCCATTGTTGGTGGGACCCTGTAAATTGATTCCTAATTTCCTGATCTTAGGATAAAAGGGACCACATAGGTGATTGCTAAAAAATGGCTTGTTTCTAAGTCTAGATTTTGAATAATGTATTTTGTTGGTGTCACATATTCTCTATTGGGTGATATGATGGTTTATTTTGCCCTTATTAGGCTCTTGTCCTTGAGGGTCTCTAATATCTGCCCTCAAACCACTAACCTCATCATTCTATTATTGATTTTATTACAACCACCTCGTGTCATCCACCATTATTAATTCTCTAATCAAATCAGTGGGTTGGAGAAATCACTTTCCGCCCTGTACTTATACATCATCACAAATTACTCTTTCTTGCAATCATATCTATATCTAGAATCAAATTTGAAAATATAGGAATCATATATGTAATGGAATTAGTCAAAAAAAAAAAAAAATAGTCGGGCTACATTAATAATACTTGCATTGAAACCATTTGAAGTGGTTAGGACTTGGGACTAAGAACTCACACGTCTCATTAATAATTAAGTGGTACATATAAAGAATTGTATATTGAGTCAGATATTTTTTTTTTTTTGATATTGAGTCAGATATTTTCTATCATAATTATGAACCCTTGAATTATGAAATAATATAACCTCCATTAAATTAGAATGCCATTTTTATTACTGTTGTTTTTTTGGATATTCTGAAAGAGTGAATACGATGCTATTGAAAGAAATTACTAGTTTTTTATACTTAATGTGTGTTTAATTCATATACTCTTGATTAATGCAGTGAATTGGACCCCGCTAGCCTCTTAGCTGACATTAGTTTGTTATAAAGGATGAAACTCATCCCTGAGGGCCCCAATTGCCCTTACCCTAGAGTTTCGTGTTGCTCTTACCCTAGAGCTTCGTGGAGGATGTGAAACGCGGGATATGCCTCAACAAGCCAGGGTCTTAAGCTGCTATAGACTGAGTCACCACACAAGAAATTCTCCTCTACCCTGTTACCAAGGGGATTCGAACCTCCACGTTGTGGGTGCCAGCAAGCAGACAACATGTCACTCAAGTCCTTTACCAGTTGAGCTATGCCCCAGGGGCGACATTAGTTTGTTATAATGTTCGAGATATATTAGACGTGCAATTTTATATTTTAAATAATTCAGAAAATTTACTTGCGATTTTAAAAAACCGAAATATAGAAATTACAAATAACAATTGGTAGACTGATGCTACGTTTAGACTCTAGGACTTTAAAACAAATTGTTCTGCTATAGTGCTCACGATTGAATAACAAATGTCTTCTAAGATAAAATGGTCTCTTCTTGTTGTAATAATATTTCAAACAACAAGAAACGATGAACTTTAATGAACTGCATTCTATTTTATGATACAAAAAGTTTTGAATGAAATATGTGTTTGTATACAAGTGGTTGATTACTTTATCTGCAGAATAGGGATGTTTATTTATGGGTTGCCAAAAATTTCAAGTGAAACAAAACAACTCCTCGGACAAACTCATTAAATGTGCAACTGTTAATCACACCTTTAGAATTCAACTGAAGCAACACAATTGTTAATCACATCGTTTTAGTCCAGTGACCAGCTTCAATGAACAGTCACATCTATTGGATTACACTTGTCACCTTTTGATAATAGTTTCTCATTCACCAGAGATATTTTGTTATAACAAATATACTATAATCATCTACTCGAGAGGCAGAACACATTTTAAGCCGGAATAAAATTAACATTGGATATGTCCACATATTTGGTCAAACATGACATATTTCCAACATCAAATACATAGTTCGGTTGATTATCTAGGCTTGTAAGCTTTTGTACCTATCAAAAAGTCAAATATCGGATGAAACTTCAAGAAAGGTGACTACAAGTGGTCACTAGGGGTGTTGATCGAATAGAATTATGAATTCTTCGACTTCCTCGAATTGAATTAGTCGGATAGATATTTTAAAACCCCAATTCGAAATTCGATCCGGATTAGGTTAAAGTCAAATCGGCTTTAATCGAATTGGATTTGTTGATTTTTAAATCTAATTTGAGTCAATCTAAAAATCCAAATATATCGATCGAATTAGGCGAAAATTGGATTTTTTGAATAAATGCAAAATATTATTAAAAAAGAAAATATAGAGTATTGCCTACAAGCCAAGCAGCTAGCTTTAAAAAAGGGGTCTCGTTAAAACCTATCAAAGTAAAACCCATTGGGAAAAACCTTTGATAGGAAAAAGAGTACCCCATAAAAGAAACAATAGAAATAACTTAAAATCTCAATCGAAATGATGGACGTTTATTTCTAGAGGATTTTCGAAGGACATTGGCATGTGTTTGTGTTGCACGTGCTTGAGTATCCTCCTGATGGTCTGATGTATCATGTGGAATATCGGCCCAGGATCCTCCATTCACAATTGCCATATCGTTCATAGCTTCTGACGAATCATTTGAGTGAATGACAATCGGAGCAGTTGAAGAGTCGCCTAACTTGGTCTTTAAAGCTTCCAATTTGTCTGCATCATCTTGATCGTCTTCATCCGCCATATCTAACCAATGTTTCCGGGCAACAACGGCCACAACCTTGAACCCCTCAGGAGGATCATTGGAGCTAAGGACATAATCATTAAAAGGAAGGCTATTTGAAACTATTTCCATTCCACGTTGCAAATTAACCTGTCCATGTTCATCCAAATTTGTTGCCTGCGGTTGATAAGGAACCATGGCTCTATCTGTGTTGCTAGTATTATATTCCGAAGCCATAATCCGATTCTCATTATTAGATTTTTGCTCCAAATTCGTATTATCACATGCCACATCATTTGAATCAGCACCTAGAACATCAAAAGAATTCTTAGTGTGAATACGTGAAGAAGAAGGTTCACCCTCCTTAACACGACCTTGATGACCTACATTTCCCATTGAGTCATCAACGGCCTTGCCCTTGTCCTGCTGCACAGGACGGTAAACTTTGCGAACCCGAACGCCCTCTTTGAAATTTGGATCGACGTGTTGCCGGTCCCCGAACGCCCATGGTCGGGAGATGTGCGCCTTTCCATGTCCGGATTTCCCGCATTGTTTAGACGACAAGAAGCCATCGAGTGTCCCGTAACACTACACCTTGAAAAAAATTCTGGGAGTTTCTCGTAACTGACTGATACAAAAGAACATTGTCCCACTCTTTCCACCATAATGTGTTTTTCCAACGGCTTAGCAAGATCGATATCAACCAATACCCAAACGAAATGTCCCAACGAACCATCCAGCGAATGCTGATCGGTTTGTAATGGATTTCTAATAGCACTGGCAATCCCCAGGATGTTATTGGTGTCCCAGTATTCCAAACTGAGCTCGAAAATGCGAACCCAAATGCTAGCCACCGAAGTTTGCACCTTATAAGGATTGAAGTCTAGGACCCATGGAGAGAGTCGAATAGTACCCGGGTTAAGCGCCCAAGTGGTGCGTAGTTGAGCACGAGCACGGTCCTGCGCATTAAACAATTTCACACAAAAAAATCCCTTGCCCAAGGGAATTAGTTTCCAGTCATTCTTAATACCCCATAGCTCGGAAAGCCTTTTGTGCAAAAGCATAGTAGCCCATGACTTATTACCTTTCCCCAAAATAACCCGCCCGATCAAGAAATACGAAAATTCAGCAAGGCATTGCTGGTAAACATCTTCGTCAATAGAATCAATAATAATTCCTTTCCCGACAGTTTAGGGATAACATACGTTTTACCGTAAAACCATATGGGTAAATGAGGCAATATTACCTAGGGCCTGTGGAAAAGTAGGATTCGAAGGATGGGGATTTCCCGAAACCACCTTGGCAAAGGAATTAACCTGCTGAACTTGAGGACCAATGTTATGAGCCGATTGTCGGAGGTTCGATGTATGGGGAGGCCCATGGTGGCGAGCATCCAACCGCCGAGGAGCATCGGTGGGAGGACATGCGGGATGAATACCCTGAGGGTGGGAGATCGTGGCCTGTGGTCATCACCCCCGGGGGACATCCCTGGATGGCATAACAGCCGCCGGCCCCTCATGAGAACACATGGAGGGGCCGGCACCCCCATGGAAGTTGGCAGCCATGGGGGCATAAGGACGCCCAACAACTGTATGTTGAGGGGGCGGGGCCCCCATGATTTCTTTGCCAAGAAAGCGTGAGATGAAGGGATGACATGCATGGCATGCAAATAGACCTCTTGATGATGGACAATGAGCCTGCGTGTGGAAAAAATGAAGAGGATAAACCGTAGTGGTGCTTGGAAGGGACAAAGTTCGCCGGAATCCCAAAAATCGAGAAAGGCGCCGCTCTCCCCCGCGTGGTGCGTGAGGCGTGCGTAGTTGACGAGGAAGCGAGCCGGGTGTTCTTATCGAAAACCCTAGGGATGTGAACTCGAGTTGTGATGATGTTTTCGAAATCGAGATGACTAGTCATCTCCGTCGAGCGTGAAGCCACCGCCGCAATCGCAAAGTTGCTTGAGCCGCGCGACGCGACGTCGTGCTCCCGCTTTGACGTGAATGGTCGAACTTGTTGTATAGGAGATGTGGGATGTGCAAAATTCGATGTATAGCCGTACCAAGGTGGCTCCGCCATGAGAGCAGCCGATGAAGATGACCGAAAAAGGTGCCGGAGATCGTGAAAGAAGAGTCCTGGAAGACGATGAACTATTCTCACGCAATGATGGTGTAATCGCATGCACAAGAGAGACGTGCGACTTTCATGTCCAAATTAGGCGAAAATTGGATTCATACCCAAATTTTTCAGATCCAGAACCCATATTTTCAAGCACAATTTCAATTTTTTTAAAGAAAAAATCCTACAATTAAACAAAATCATAAAGCAAACCATACAAATTATCAAAACTATATTGTTTTTTAGTACATATCCTAGGAGGGTAGGGTGATAAGAATCGAACTTCGAACCTCAGACCTCTGGTCTGGGCTTGAAGGTCTTAACCACTCAACAACTATCCAAATTGTATTGTTCTCTAAAGATGTTACAAAAACTAAAAACAAAAGACTTTTAGTACTGAAATCTCTTAAAATCAAGAAATATTGTTCTTTTAAGTTTAAATACATCATAAGCATATAATACAAAATTAAACAAATTTCCTTGAAACTTTGAAATTTTCAGATTGAATTGTGAAACTAACTATGATCATTAGTATAATTATACTTCAACAATTATATTATAATAACCATTTGAAACTAAAATTCTTTATACATTAACCAATTATAATATTTCTTTTTGCGTATGCAATTAATTGTACAATATTTTCAAATATATAGTAGACAAATTATATTAATAATTTGAATTATAATTGAATTTGAATCGTTACACGAATTCGATTTGAAATATGAATATGAATATGAATTGATATTTGTATATAATTTACTCGAATTTTACCTCGTCGCATTAGAATTTTCATATAAAATTTGAAAAAGATGCCCCAATTCGTTATTCGATTCAAATATTCATATTCAAATTCGACTTGATTCAAAATTTGATTCGAAATTCGAAAATCTTATTGGAATTTTGGGTTTGAGAAAGTGGACGTCGTCCCGACTTTGACCAAATTTTCGGTGGCTAAGAGTTTAATTTTGGAGGAATTAAATTATATATTATTAATCTACTTTCCGAGTAGATGTTCGTAGTATTTTATATTTCTCAAAACCGAATTTCGATGATGAGTGAGAAATTAATACACAAAGTTGGCCACACGAATGGGCATAGTTTATTCTAGTATAAATACTAGAAGGTGTTATTGGTTGGATGTACTATAACACAAGTGGATGATCACAATAGACCATGGGCCGGCCCAACTCTTTGGGCTCGGGTCCAGGTTCAGTTAGTTTATCACTCGAAAATAGGCTTGGCCCAAATTCAAGTAAGTATTGGGCCTGATGTATCTGGACATTGGAGGTGTCCAGGTTCATGTATGTCTCTTGGAGTTTGTAACTCTTAGATAGTGGTCATATGTGATTTGTAACTCTTGACAGCACCTATCCCAACTTTGGAAGCGTCACAATATAGTTCAAAAGGGTGAGCGAAATCTGGGCTTCGTGATCAAATCCAAGAAGCTTGAGAAAGTGAGCTGAAGTAGCAAGGGATGTTACATTTGGTTATAATTGCCCGTTTTCTATCATTAAATCTGCTCCAAGTGTTGGGAAGTGCAACCTTTATATGCTTAGCTTGCATTCAGATTCGGAGAAACGAAATCAATTGAATAATAGGGAGAAAGAGAGAGAGTTAGGAAATATTCTGCAAAAATAAGTTAATCTGTCCAGAGGATGTTATCCCGAATATCGTCACATCTGTCTTCACATCTCTCACTGCATCTTCCTTTTCTGCATTTTCTGAGTCAAGCAAGCCAGTTCTCGCTCCTTCTAGTTCGAAAGGTGCCTTTGTGTTAGTGGTGCTACTGTACACAGAGGAGGTTAAGCCATTTTATCTTTGGGGACATTACGTCGTACCGTGAGCACTAGTCGGGACGTATTTGTCTTGCGGATAGAGTTCTACTCGACTCGGTTTTTGTTTTTCAAGTTTTGTCAGATTCATGCTTTTGGAGTTGGAGTCCATTCAAGATTTGTATTAGTTAGATTTTGCTTCAAGTTGTAATTTTTGTTTCTATTTTTTGTAAAGCCATTGTTGAAGGCATTTCCCGTTGTAATCACAGTGTAATCAACAAATCTTAATTCGAAACTGAGTTTCAAATTCCAGTTGAATCAATTTCCTATTAATTCAAAAAACTAACACTCTGGGTGGTAACTAATATTATTTCTTCAAAGGAGAGGAGGCGTCCAACGAACTGCCAGAATTCGACCACCACCGTAGGAATGTTGTACATGTTAATTTCTTTTTTTTGGAGTATAATTGGGGATCGAAAAACAGGGGAGAAAACACACACACTCACATGAGATCAAACCCGAGTCAATCATCCTATCAACATAAACATCTATAATGAAGCACAAAGCTGATCCCAATGATGTACATGTTAATTAGTTTCCATATAACTAGAGAAATAAACGTGGGGAAGAAATGTCTTTTATACTTTGTTTGGTCTTTTATCTAAAATTTAAGGGCAAACGATGTCATGCAAACCCATATCATCAGAACGACCCTTAGCCCCATTTTCTTACTAAAGAAATCGTGGATTTTTAGAAGTTTAATTCCTGCCCGAACACAAAAAAAAACATATTTCAAGAACTATAAATGCACCCGAATGCTTGTTGGGTAGCTTAATTTGCCTAAGAAAAGAGTGTCAATAACAAGAAATGAGATATCTTGGAGCATGGCCACTGATGGCCACACCCCTAAATGGAACACTTTTGTTCCATTAATGCAATTTTTATTTTTCATCAAATTGATGCCCAGCTAATCTATATATATATAATAGCAGAAGTCCGTAAATTTTATTTTCCCGCTCTTTTGCTTATTATATTAGGAAATAATTGCAAACATTATAAATGGTAATTATTATAAAATCTTATATTGGGAAAATATCATAAGAAAATCGTTGTAATTATATAAATTAGGAAAATATTATAAGAAAAGATTGTAAATGATATTCCTACTTTATATGTATATAAATTAGGAAAATATCATAAATGGTATTCCTACTTTATATGTATATAAATTAGGAAAATATCATAAATGGCATTCTTATTTATATGTATAAAAATCAGAAAATTTTATTTACTCTGTTCCTACTTTATACCAAAAGTGAGTCTATAGTATCAATTCTACCTATATATAATATATAGATTTTAAAAATTATAAATAACATTTCACCATAATTGATATTAGTATTTGTCAGTTCTTCTTAAATATATGTTACAATAACGTGTTGATTCTATACATCATATCTTCATCAAATATATTGTTTATTTGTTGCAATGGTGTAGATGCAATTTTATACAATATAATATTAATTAATTAAGTTTTAAATACGATGATTATTCAAATTTTCCTAAATTGTTTAATAACTAATAATAGTTAAAATAGACGAATTATGATTTTATGTATCTTTCACCATTGAATTAATAATTGATTTTGTGTTCATCGATTTTTTGGAAGCTTATTATTTATGTTAAATCCTCTTATATTTATAGTAGTTAAATTGCATGAGAGAAATACTTTGATATTATTGATCCTAAATACGAAGCATAACCACCAAATATGGTTTCATCTTCACGTTCCCCTCTATTTTTATTTTCAAAGAAGTGTCCCACAAACATCGACAAGATTGAACTCGAATTATGCAATAAACAAAAGTTTTTATATAAACCATATTGTAGATTTGTACGGACAATATTTTGTGAGTTTCTTTTTTATTATTCTTCATAGTTTTGTTGTATTTTTTTAAGTTGTTGTATGTATGATTTCTTTATTTTTTTATTATTCCTCATACTAACATATTTTCTCATCAATATATTTTGCATCAACGTATATTTTCTTCGTTCATATATATAAACTTCTATCCCCAATATTTTTTTTTATTATTAGTTTTATAGTTTTGATTCGCAATTATTGAATTATTTTTATTCGGCAATATTTTTTTTTGTTATTAGTTTTATAGTTTTAATTCGGTAATAAACTTATATCTACTTATTGTAATGGCTTCTTATATTGTTCAATCAGAAATTCATTACAAATTGTAATTACATTAAATTTTTTGTGTCAGCGTCTTCCATGCAAATTCGGCAGGCATTGTGACATCCATAATGTGAATGGATACACTTGGATGGTCAGCCCCTATGGCTTATATATATATATATAACTAAGGCAACTCAATCAGGAAAAAAATAAAAAATATATAAAATAAGATACAATTTTGGACAAATCAATCCAAATATTCTCCTAACCAATGCATGTTTTGAAGTTATCCAAAATTAACGGTTCTTTGATTTGGTAAGTCAATGAAAATAATCTTTAGTAACATAAATATTTTATTGGCTAATTGTCTTTTCGGTCATGATTGTAGTATTTTTTGAAATTTGAAAATTCATCTATAATCAATCTTATAATTGTCCTAGACAATCAATAAATTGACTGTAATCATTACTATAGATACAATAATTATTTATTATTGTATTTATTTAATCTATATATATCATCAAGCATTGATTGAAAGATTTTTAAAACTAAGCTTTTGGTAAAACAATTGAGAGTATCTATTTATATATTTTTAATTGTATTTGGTTATGCTACACACAACATGATAATTGACAAGAAGTTTAACAAATATTAAGACAATCGTACCTTATGATTAAAGATTTGTCAAATTAGAAAAATATATTAACTTAAAAAAAAGACAATAATTGTCAATAGGAGTTTTTTTTAATTTCCAAGGGTACACAAGTTTATGATTGAACAACAATATATTACCTTAATTAAGAAAAACAGCTAATTAAAATATTTATAAAACTAAAAATGGTAACAAGTATTAAATTGTTTGAAAACTGTACATATCTCTTTCATATCTTGATATGATATTAATAAAACTAATCAAATTGAAGTTAAATAATTGACGTGATCAATCAATACTACAAATGTCCTATAGAATCAATTATATAATTACTTAATTGGTATTTGTAATCAATTAGTATTTATTATTTTTTATAGTTTATTAACCATAAATTAATATTGGAAGATGAAATAATCAATATCTAGCGATCAATGTATGTTTTGGAGTTATCCAAAATTGACGGTCGTTTGCTTTGGTAAGTCAATAGAAAGATTTTTTGTAACGAAAATAATGTGTTGTTAACTCAATATATGATAATTAATAATCATATTGTCAACCAATGCCATTAAATAAATTATTGTGAATTATATAATCATTTATATAGGATTAATCGATTGATGTTACATTTTAAAATAAACTTCCCAGTAAAAATTTTTGGATTGTCAAACTTCCCAAACAGTATTCTATCATTTCTTTTGATTGATGAACGATTCACATCAATTCTTTTTTTTTTTTGAGAGAGATTCACATCAATTCATTGTTGATCAAAATAAGAAAACTCACGGGGTTTACATACATCTATTGAAAATAAATGTCAAAGAATGAATATTGATATCAATTGTACTATTTCTATACTCTGTTTCAGTTATATCATGTTTATATTCGTAAGTTTTTTTAGTGGATTACTATGATATTCTTTGAAAATTTATGTTGATACTACTAACATTTATATCAATGACATAATAGTTCATTTTTTCAACAATACAAGTACAATATAGAAATACATGTCTCACATACTATATATAATTATTTATAGAGAGGTGTGTGAGAAAAAAAAAAGAATATATAAAACAATAATTTAGAGACACGCATAAATTGAGGGATATTTCTGAACGAGTTGAATTAGACATTTAAGTTTATAGTTGAAAATATAAAATTGATAGATATATTTTTGTTTTTAATAACCTTATACGAATATTACTATTAAAATAAAGTAATATATACCAGTTCATGTTAATAGATATTATAAAACCATAATATTAAAATAAAAATAAACGTGCAACGCACGGGGTGAATTACTAGTCTTATAAATGACAGGATTAATGGGCATGATCTTACATGTGTTGGTGTGATATTACCAATGGCGGAGCCAGAAAAAATTTAGTGGTAGGGTGATACACAAAAATGGGGTAGATCAGATAAAAAAACCACTAAAACAAATCATATAAATTCTAACTAAAATATTTTTTCTTAAAAAAATTCATAGTATAATTTTTTTTAAAAATAAGGGTAAGGGTGGGGGCAGGGCCCAGGTTGCCCCGTGCCATTGGATATTAATTGATTCCCACACAATTGTCGTGTTTGACATTAATTCTTGTTATTTTCTTTTCCATCTGAATTTTCTATTCTATTTTCTGTTTCTTCTGGTATTCATACAATTGCATAGATGCCACGTGCACAATTATAACGTCATCTTGTACACGTGGTATCCATCTAATTATATATAATTGGAATACAAGATGGAATAAGAAATAGAAGATGGAATAAGAAATAGAAGAGAAGTTTGTACCAAAGTGTTAAAAATGTGAATCATGTACATGCTGGTGTTAAAAAAAGAAAAACACCAAAGAGATTATGACACCTATTGCTCCCCAATTCAGGAGGGGAATTAATATGTGAAATTCACCAATTCAAACAAAGTTCATGTCCTCATATGCAATTATAAAGAATTCAATTGGCTTGGCTTTTGCATAAGATAATATATAGTAATAATAGAAAGATGAGATGAGTTGGCCCCAAATGGCAAGCTAAAGACAAACTAAAACGTGCTATAAAAACATAACATTACATGTGAAGTGGGAATCTTCTTTTTCCCCTTAGCATTTCCTTTTTTCCCTTACGGCATGATTGGTATGAATGAATAGAATTAGGTTGGAATGAAATGAATTTAGGAATGGAATAACATTAGGAATATAATGATGTAATATTATTATTCCTATGATTGATATGTACAAGAAATGGAGAAATGAATGGGTGATGATTTTTTACTTAATTTAAATATCTTGATTGGTAATTATAAATTAATGATAGTAACTGAGAAAAATAATTTTAAAGTATCAAATTCTCTTAAATCAGATTTTTTAAATAAATTTTATGAAATATGTTATTAGTAAATTGATATAAGATTATTTTAATGTGTGCAAAATAATATATATATATATATATAGATTTATATATATGATATCAAAAATATTTTATATAATATTTTTTTATGGATAATTACAAAAACACCCCTGAGATTTGAGCTAATAACAAAAAAATCCAGAGATGTTTTAAAATTACCAAAAAACCCATCAGGTTTGATTATGTGTTAAATTTAAGGGGGTAACTATAGTATTTTTATAAATATCAGGGGGGTCTTGATATTTTTTTCTTATAAAGGGGGAAAATGTAAGACAGAATCAAATCTCAAGGGTTTTTTTGTAATTTTAAAAAATCTCTGGGTTTTTATGTAATTATCCCAAACTTCAGGGGTATTTTTGTAATTACCTCTATTTTTTATAAGAAAATATAGAAAATCAACAAAAGAATTCTATATCAAAATTTTGATTTAACTGTTGAATATTGATAGAAATTGACTATGATTTATTAAAATATTAAATATAATTTATATTTAAATTATAAATAATTTTTTTATTTATAACACTACTTTTCAAAAATATAGATTATATCCAACATTTTTAGTCATTTATAGAAAGATAATTTTATTAAAAATAAAATTTGAGTCATTCTTGATGATTGAGAATAGCTAAACCCATGGGGGTGAGGAGGAATGGTCATTCCCTTACTTTTGGGAATAGAGATTCCCATGGGAATGAGTATTCACATTACTAAAACATACCAAGCATGTGAATGAGAATGAAACAAGGAATGCTCATTTCATTCCATTCCTACCCCATTCTCACATACCAATCATGCCGTTAGTATTTACTTTTTGTTTCTTCAAGTTCCAGCAAATATGGTTATGAAAGAAACCAAATAATGAAAGGCATCATTATTGTATCTTTTAGGTTCCTACATCAACAGTTGGATCCCACATACATGTCTTGGATATAATAATCCACTATTATCATATCTCGTGTTCGGGTTTGTAATAAAATATTGTACAAAAAAATTAATCCATCAGTTCTTTTCATTTGAAGTGGCTAATCACACTTAATATATTCTTTTATATATCGTCCAAGTCGTTGGCCCAGATTTATGACTATTGTGAAAATTTACTTGCTACTTTATTTACTTGGGGTTGGCTGCATCCAAAAATTATAGCAAGGCTAGTTTAGTAATTATATTTAGGGATTGGGTAGTTATGTAAATGAATCCCAAATTGGTCAAACCCGAACAGGGATAACGATGGTTCACTTATAAATACTTCTTCATTTTTTCTTAATTTATGTAAGTTTTCTAAATTTCCATCCTTCCCCCCTCTAATAATACTAGCAAGAATGGGCTTGCTAATGTCAATTGCCCAAAGTGTACTTAAAAAAGGGAATCAATACCAACAATAGTAGAAAGTCGGGGTAATGTCCAAAATACTTACAACACGATTTGTATGAAAAATAAAATTAAGTAGGAACGAAATGAATTTGAGAATGTAATAACAATGAGAAACAAATGAGGAGTATAACAATTAGGGGTGTTCAATTAACCGATTTTTTTTCGGTTAACCGTTAACCGAATCATTCGATTAATTCGGTCGGTAACCGAATTATTTCGGTTCGGTGAATGGTTAAAGGTTTTGAAGAATTTCGGTTATCGGTTAATTCGGTTCGAAAATTCGAAATTAACCGAATTAACCGGTTTAACCGAAATAATATAGTAAACATATATTTTATATATAATTATATTTATATATCATATATATTTATTTATTTATATCATATATTTTATATAAAAAAATATAATTTTTATTTTAAAGAAATTTATGTGAATTATATTTATTTATTTATATTATATATTATATTTAGAACATATATTTTTGTATTTAAAAGAAATTTGGTTAATTCGGTTAATCGATCAATTAACCAAATATAATTCGGTTCGTTAATCGGTAAATACAATTTCGGTTCGATTAATGGTTTTAAGAATTAGAAAATTGATTAATTCGATTTTCGACATTTCGGTTAATGGTTAACCGAATTAACCGAATGAATGTTTCTAATAACAATCCCTATGCTTGTTAAGTAAGAGGAATATGAAAGAAATGGAATGGCCATATTATACTTGGGAGGAGTACTTGTGACATAAATAACTAGAGGTGTCAAGCGGGTGGGCGGTCGCCCGCCAAAAGCAAAAATCGGGCGAGACCGAGGCCAAATAGTGGTCAGCCGCTATTTTGGGAGCCCAACTCGTCCTGCACCATAAAATACACTAAAAATATCGGGCCAAATAGACCCGATTCATTTTGGGCCTAAGAAAACAAAGCCCATCTCGGTCCTTTTATCGGACCCGATCAAGTTCAGTTCGAAATTGACAACTCTATAAATAATTATAGATTTATTACGGATGTGTAAACATTTACACACAATCACACAAATCCGCGATCGGTGTATATTGTATGTAGATCTACGATAGATACTACACCTGGAGGAATAGAATAGCATCTACAAGAACCTAAAACGAAACTCAAGTCCAAATATCATCGGACATCATTGCTATCCACTAGCTGAAATGTCAAATGAACATTATTTGTAACCAATCCAGGCCCCAAGATTACCTCCACATTAGTTGGACAAAAGAAACGGGATTGGGCGGTTGGGCCTATTGAATAGGCTAACTCTAGTTCAAAATCATCGGGCATTATCGCTATCCTCAAGATGAAATATCAAATGAGTATTATTTGTAACCTATCCTGGGCCAAAGATTACCCCCGAATGAGTTGGACAACGCAAGTAGGCTTGGGCCGATGGAATAAGCGACATTTAACAATTAATCGCATGTAGCTGAGCCCAACGCCTGGAGAACTCAAAACTCATCTTACCCGTTAGTCATAACCTATCTTCGATATCAGCCGTTAGATTTATTTTTCCAGTAAAGATATAAACCTCTTATCACAGAACTCAAAACCTAATCTCCGTCTCGGGTTTGCATTGTCGCACGTAGCCTTAATCCTCAGATCTCCCTGCTTACCCCAGCAAACGCGAAAATGGCGACTCAGATGAGCAAAAAGCGAAAGGTTTTTTCATTTCTGATGTTACGTATCATACATTTATTTCTATATATGTATAATCACCTTGAAGTTTGAATCTTTTCGGTGAATTGAATGCACAACAGTTTGTGGCTGATGGAGTGTTCTTTGCGGAATTGAACGAGGTATTAATGCGTGAGTTGGCGGAGGATGGATACTCTGGGATGGAGGTCAGGGTTACTCCCATGAGGACTGAGATCATTATCCGCGCAACGCGCACCCAGAACGTTCTTGGTTATTATTACCTTCATTTTAACTTCTTATTTTCTCCGTCGGTTATCTTGCATTGCATGAATATGTTCTTACAATGTTCGATAGAATTCCAACTTGATTACTAATTTGACCAAATCTGCTATTTAGTGTTTACTGTTATTTTCTCTTCAATTTATGAAATCACGTGGTATGTTTATTTGTCTATTTTGTGATCATTTTGATTGATTTTGATTGGTTTCACTACAATAGGAGAGAAGGGAAGAAGGATTAGGGAGCTAACGTCGGTGGTGCAAAAGAGGTTCAAGTTTCCAGAGAACAGTGTTGAGTTGTACGCTGAGAAGGTTAATAATAGGGGACTTTGCGCCATTGCCCAGGCTGAATCCCTTCGATACAAACTCCTTGGTGGCCTTGCTGTCAGGAGGTAATGATTAATTGTTATTCTTGACTTATTAGTTTTTGCTTAAAATAACCAGCAATTTATATGCTACTGTGGTCTTCATCATATAGTAATGGTTTTTTTTTATTGCCTTCTTGTATGTTTCACTGCCGAGAGTGTGATTCTCAGCAGGGCTGTCATATCTAGATGCTAGTACCAGGAGATAATATGAATTAGAAATGTTTATAGAGAAATTACATGTAGTGATTACTACCTGAATCGAATTGATAAAATGGTTATTCTATCCATCTATTGGTTTGTGGACTATTTGCCTTGCATGAGCCATCATTAATGCTACCATGTCATCCACAAAGCAATTTTGGTGTGTCAATACCAACTTTTGTGTCGGATGATGACTAGAAAAATTGTCTTCCTCCATGCTATAATCATCATGCAGTTTACTGGTATTCATGATGTATGCGTGGTGAAGACACATGCTTAATCATTCTAATCTGTTTTTGCTGTTATCTTCCAATTATCCATTTTCGTAATAAGAATAGTTATTGTTTGAAGGTTTCTTGAAAGACATTTGACGCTCTATTGTTATGCGCTTCTAATTGCTTTTGTTATCTGCCTTCTAGTAGAAAATATGCTACTTTCATGTTAATGCGGGTCAGTACATGCAATAATTCAGCTTCCCCAAGATAATTTTGTCTGTCTGTAATTTTCAAAGTTATACATTCGTGGAATGTGTATCATTCTGTCATGTATATGAGAATCCATGCTCGTATCCTTTATGCAAGGTGCACTTGGTTCTAAATGATGATACTTGTAGTTGAATTCTTGTGCGGGTGGTGAGTTTGAATGTGTGTTTCACAACTTTAGATTTCTGTACGTGTATTCAAGAAACCATGAAATAGTGTTTTTCAGATGTTGCGTTAACCTGCCCTTTGAGGGCCAGCTCTTACCAGCTGACTGTCTTTGCTTGATTCTAGTATCCAAAGACAATCTGATGATTTAGGTGCTTTGTGGAGAAGTTTCTGTAGTAATTAGTACTTGCACTATGCTGATAAGAAGCTTTTTATTATGCTGTGAACTTGTGGATCATTTACCATGTCATCCACAAAGCAAAATTGGTATTTCAAATCCAATTTTTGTGTCGGATGATGACTAGAGAAATTGTCTTCCTCCATGCCATAATCATCATGAAGTTTACTGATGTTCATGTTGTATCCTTGGAGAACGCACATGAATAATGATTTACTCTGATGTTACTGTATTTAGTTCTAAACTGCTCGTAGGACTTGAAACTGGTGCTTGTTGCTGAGTTTGAATTTCAGGTTTGACAACCTTCAATTTTGTGTGTGAATGGCAAACTGTACATAGTTCCAATCATGATCCTTTTTTCTGTGGTATGATGTGTTGTACAATCAACATGTTTAATATGTTGTACCAAATCCTGGTTGAAATATAGTTAGGAAATAAGTTATTGTCTGAAAATTAGTTGAACTTTTTTATTTGTAAATGTATTATTTTTTTTATATTCGAAATTGTTTTTTGAGTTGTGGGTCTTTTGTCTTATCTCAGGGCATGCTATGGTGTTTTGAGGTTTGTTATGGAGAGTGGAGCTAAGGGTTGTGAGGTATATGCCACTAAAAAGCCGTTGTTCAGGGCTCGATTCTTCAGGTTTTCTTTGTTGTGCTGCATTCCGGTTAAAATATTTAATATGTGGGTCACAGGTGATTGTTAGTGGAAAATTGAGGGCTCAGCGTGCCAAGTCCATGAAGTTCAAGGACGGGTACATGATTTCTTCTGGTCAGCCAGTGAAAGAATACATTGACTCAGCTGTTAGACATGTTCTACTCAGACAGGTTTGTTTTTACCTCTTTCCAATGATGTTTTTAGAGGAGTATTACTTTCAACCGTGTTGAATTTACTGTCGTTTTTCTTTCTTATATTTCGGATCTTGTTCATTTGCTCAGGGAGTACTTGGTATCAAGGTTAAGATCATGCTTGACTGGGATCCCAAAGGAAAGCAGGGTCCAACAACTCCTCTTCCAGATCTTGTCACAATTCATCCTCCAAAGGAAGAAGAGTTGTTTATCCGGCCAACTACTACTCTCCCAGTTGAAGTTGAGGTTGAAGCATAAATGCATTTACACCTGATATTGTTAGATTGTTGCCCATTTACATTGATCGACTGCCTTAGCAATCTTTTTGACGTGAAAAGCGTAGACACAAGTCGCTATCCAATTTTGAATGCTTAAATCGTTTTTCGTTTTTTTGAACTATTTGTTAATCTTTTCTTTTCTGTTTGTTTTTCTGTCAGTTATTGAGAATATCTTTTTCTTTTATGTTTGTGTTTTCTGACAATTATTGGATGGATTATGGAACCAAACCTCAAGGGTGGTTTTAATATTTCCAAAACGGAGGAACGGTATGTGTAGGTGGGCTAATCTTGGAAGTAGGATGGTATAACTTGTTTTAATTTGGAATTTCATCTTTTATGTTGCTTTCTTTAATTTAATATTATTTGCAGTGAAAATAAAACACTAAATTATAATAGATGATGCGAAGTGAAAGCAATGTCATTCTTCCACCTCTGGAGAATAGAATTGTTGGGAGGCTGAAGAGTCCTCTCTTTCTTATTTAGGCTTGAGGCCTTGAGTTTATATCTTGTATTGTCAAGGCTTATTATATTAACTGTTAAATGTTTTATTTTTACAAATTGACCTGTATTCCTCAGATTATTTCCTTGTAAGGTAACATAACACGTGATAGCGCCTCCAATTATACTTTGCATTTTGTGTTTAATGTTGCAAACATGCATTTCAAGGCAAAATTGCTTTTTTGGTCCGTTAAGTTTGCTCGATTTCGCTCTTGTCCTTTAATTTTTATGGGTTGCGTTTGGCAAACACTAACTTTTCTAAACCTGCACATTTAGTCCGATTTTAAAATTTTGGGGATATCTTATCCCTAAAATGCTGAGTTGGATCATTTTTTCATGAAATTACTATTTAGCCCCCTTTTTTGGATGGAAACTTTGGTAATGTGGATATACTTGTTTAATATCTCAATAAAATTAAATAATAAAAATAAATATAAGATTAAATTAAATTAAAGAAAAAATATGAACATATATTTATAGTTTTATATAAAGTTGACAAATATAAAATATATGTTGGGCTTTTTTTAAATTTATTTAAATAAAATAATCTGAATATATATTTATAATTTTCAATTGTAAATAAAATTAAAAAAAATGAAAATAAAACAGAAAAAACATGTATTTATAATTTTCAATTATATATAAAAATTAAAAAAATAGAAACGAAAAAAAACATATATATCTATAATTTTCAACTGTAAATTGTAATTAAAGAAAAATAGAAATAGAAGAAATAGAAAAACCAAATAAAAAAGAAAATAATGTACTTTTTTGTTTTTCTAGTTTTCCTTAATTTTTATTTAAAGTTGAAAAATATAAAATATATGCTCGAATTTTTTTTTAATTTAATTTAAAGAAAATAATATGAACATATATTTATAATTTTCAACTGTAAATAAAATTAAAAAAAATAAAATAAAAAATGAACAGAAAAAATATGTATTTATAATTTTCAACTATATGTAAAAATAAAAAAAATAGAAAACCAAAAAAACAAATATATCTGTAATTTTCAACCGTAAATTAAAATTAAAAAAAAATAGAAAACAAAAAAAAAATAATAGACTTACAATTTTCACTGTAAAATAAAATTAAAGAAAAAATAAAAACAATAAAACAGGAAAAAAAGATCTATTTACAATTTTCTAATAAAACTAAAAATTGAAAAAATAGAAAACAAAACGATGAAAAACGAAAAAAAAAGAAAATAAATTTCTATTATTTTCATTTTCTATTTTTATTTAATGTTGAAAAATATAAAAATATATGTTCGACCATTTTATTTAATTTAATTTAACTTTTTTTATTTATTTCTTTTATTAAATTTATTATTATTTTTCTATTTTTTTCTTTAATTTTAATTTTTCAAAGAAGGGGCAAAATAGTCATTTCAACGAAAAAGGCCAAACTCAGCATTTTAGGAATAAAATATTACCAAATTTTGAAATCGACTAAATGCGGGTTTAGAAAAGTTAGTGTTTGCCAAACGCAACCCATACAAATTAAAGGAATAAAAGCAAAGTCGAGCCAACTTAACAGACCAAAAAAGCAATTTTGCAAATTGCGTTCAAATTATATTGTCATTAAAATACATTATATTTATTCTAGACGTAATTGAACCAAAAGAGAATTAAATGCGTATTCTATCGGCAAAGGTGCCTTGTATTTCAAAATAAGAAGCATTTTTCAAATAATCAATTTTTTTTTTGCATTTTCTTTTGACGGAAAATAACTATAAACATTTTTTCTAATTCACATGATCTTTTCGTCCATTGAAACTGCCGAACAGACACCGCATTATCCTAAACCGCTCCTTTGATTTTATATAGTAAAATTGCTATTTGAAATTAATATTTAATATTTAATGAAATCATTGAAATCGCATATTGCAATTCATAAATTGGGACGGACGAACATGGACAAATGAATACTTGTTGAACTGAAGTACGAAATTTATCTACGGTAATGAGCAGAAAGTGAATTTAGATATTGAGGCTGTGATTGGTTTTACTTTTATTATATCCATATTTATTTTCTGAGAGAATGGTGGTGATTTTTTTTAAAAAAAATTGAAGTTGAATGTGTAAAGAAAAAATGATGATTATGTTGATGTTATAGAGAATCTTTTTGAGATGTTGATTGTTTGTGAAAAATTCTGGCATCCTCAATTTTGAAGATTGTGAAACACATTATTTCCCCAACTAGAAAAGTATAATTTATTTTTCAATATGACCCATCACTTGACAACATTTGAAAAATATTTAAGTTAAATATTAAACTTTAAACACTATTTTGAATGCAGCAGTATTAAGTAATTAATTAGAGCGTGTTCAATTGTGAAATCATGCATGTAACATAATTTTTACCCTTAAAAATTAAAAATTTACTTAATATATTAATTATATTTAATGATTTTAAGTATTCATTAAAATAATTAATATATTTTAATTATCATAAAGACTTATATATAACTAATAGATAAGAATACGTTTAATTCCTCAAATAAAAATTATTCATTTTATATTTAAAGAATTCAACTATGTCCTTTTAAGGTTTGTGTGCCTTAACTTTTTTTTTTTCAAACGATAGTTCAATATATAAATCACAGAAACTCAACACCATAAGAATTCTTACATCGTAGCCGACTGGCTAAAACTAAAATGACTTTCAAACAAGCCAAATGAGAAATTGGTCAACCCAATTCATATAAACATCACTCTCAAAAGCCATAGAAACTAGTCTATTACACCAAACACTACTTCTATGATCTTGAGAGCCAAACACCACTTTTTCAAAAAGATACTCAATCAAAAAGATATCTTCGGCTATCTTGGCAACCCCATGCTCCAAGGGGAGTCGATCATTGAGTATGTCAACAATAACCTCATAATTTAACTGAATCTGAATATTCTGAAACTTGAATTCAAGAGCCAAGCATAATCCATGTCTAATTGCAATCATAAGCGATTCCATCAATTAGAAATATAATCCCTAGAACATACCTATGCCCGATCACTGTCTGTTTCATTGCGTATAACACCTCCAAAATAAGTTTTCATGTTTTCCAAAGATTTAGCACTCGATCATCATTGAAGGATGTCCTACTACATCTTGGATAACATTTCTCACCTCAACATCCCGATTCGCACCCCCGCTTTTTTTTTCCATTCTCGCTTCCCAAAGAAGAAGAGAAACGCTTGCCATTCCTGCCATGCTCTTTCCACAACATCACAATCCTGCATTTTTATGTTTTGAAAAACCCATAGATTCCTAGTTTTCCATAACCACCAAAGTAAGTAGACAGAAAGCTGAATTCTATTTTTGTTGATTGAAGAATCCTTTAACTCACAAATCTGCCTCCACCAATTTTTCATAGAAAATGATTCATGCAGGGTGTTAAACCATTGGATAGGAGCCATTTTCCAAATCATTTGTGCTCTGTTACATTGGAAGAAAATATGTTCCTCAGTTTCAATCCCATCACCACACATCTTGCATCTATCATCAATGACTAACCCTCTCTTCTTAATAAGAGATGCCACATGTATAGAATTATTAATGACTCTCCACAAAAAATGTTTCAATTTCCCTTTCACTTCAAGATTCCAACATCTCCTCCACATGTTTGTATTGTTGATCACTCCCTTGCTTGTTTCAGGCTGATCCACCCTACAAATTTTGGCCTTAACCAGCTGTTGATAAGCTGATTTGACAATATAATTACCTTTGCTATCCCAATGCCACACAAGTCTGTCAAAACCTCCATCAAAATTAATAGGAATTCGAAAAATTTCTTCAGCATCTTCCCTATTAAAATGAAGGAGAATCAAGGCTTTGTTCCACCCATTGCCATCCACATTCATATACTCCCAGGTTTGAAAGTTGGAGGTTTGGGAATCCACCAGGTTTGAAAGTTGGAGGTTTGGGAATCCAAGGTGATTCCCACACCTTAACTGATTTACCATCTCCAATCCTATACCTTAGACCCCCTGCCAGTGTATTTTTCGATCTAATCCAACATTTCCACATCCACGAATCCCCACATTTGGGCTCACAATCAAGAAGACTTCCCTTAGGAAAATACTTTGCTTTTAAGACCTTACTAAGAAGGAGATTAGGTTGTAAAATCAACCTCCAAAGTTGTTTTGCCAGCAAAGCCTCATTAAATAAGGATATATCTTGAAAACCCAATCCCGCCTATCTTTAGGCGAAGTAATCTTATTCCATGCAATCCATGAGATCTTTCTACCCCCATTACTTGAATCTCCCCACCAAAATCTAGATGAAATTTGGTAGATTTCTTTGCAAATTTGAGCAGGAAGCTTAAAGCATGCCATAACGTATGTTGGAAGTGCATTAATTACAACCTTTAACAATACTTCCTTGCCTGCTGGATAAAGAAAACGATTACTCCAGCTATTAACTCTCTGCTGCACATTAGTCACTACAAACCTGAAAATCTCCCTTTTCGATCTTCCCAGAACCATTGGTAATCCCAAATATCTAGCCTGATGTTGCTCTGACACACCATTAAGAATCTCACATATACTCTTTTTCAGTAAATCAGAAGCATTTTTGCTAAAAAAATACAGAAGATTTGTCCATATTAATTAACTGGCCAGATGCTACACAAAATCTGTCCAAAATTGTCTTAACACTCAAAGCTTGGAAAAGCGTTGCTTCCCAAAACATAATAGAATCGTCAATAAAAAATAAGTGAGTGATAACTGGATAATTTCTACAAATTTTCAGCCCTTTAAAAAGTGAAACACTTTGAGATTCTTTAATAAGACTAGAAAGCACTTCTGACAAAATTATAAAGAGGTACGGGGAAAGAGGATCCCCTTGCCTTATACCCCTAGACGGAATCACATATCCCACAACCTGTCCATTTAAATTAAAAGAGAAAGAAGATGAACTAATACAGTTGAAAATCCATCGCACAAAAATCTAGTCAAAACCCATTCTAAGTAGTACTGATGTATGGAATCTCCATTCGACTCTATCGTAGGCTTTAGACATATCAAGTTTCAGTGCCACATATGCTTTATTCCCCTTCTAAGCCCATTCAAGAAGTGCATACATTCATGCGTCAAGGCTACATTATCAAGGATTTGCCTACCGGGAATGAAAGCCGATTGATTAGGGCTAATACAATGGTGAAGGACTGGTTTTTAGACGATTCACTAACAATTTAGAAATCACTTTATACATTGTACCACAAAGACTAATAGGTCTAAAATGGGCCATGAAAGTGGGATTTTTGACCTTTGGAATTAAGGTGATGAGAGTGTAACATTCCGAAGCATTTGAGACTTAGTGAAGAATTTTTTAACAGCAATGCACATTTTTTCAGAAACAATATGCCAAAGATGTTGAAAAGAAAAAGATTCATACCATCCATGCCCGGTGCTTTCGATGGGCTGAGATCAAAAAAAGCCTTTTTAGTTTCCGCATTTTCCACTTGACATGTGAGGACCTGGTTCATTGCCGCTGTAATAGACCTAGAAATTCCCTCCAAAATACTTGAATCATGAGCAGGAAAAGATGTCTGGAACAACTCTTTGTAATACTCAGAAACTTCATTCTCAATCTCTTGGGGATCTTCACAAATAGCACCATTCTCCCTAATCAGCTTTTCAATCGAATTTTTTTTCCTTCTTTGAATAGTACATGCGTGGAAAAATTTCAAATTTCTATCGCCTTCCTTAATCCAATCCGTCCTAGCCTTCTGTCTCCAATACATCTATTCTTCTTTGTATACTTTATCCAACACCCCTCTCAACTCCACCCATTCCTTCCAATCTTTTTTATTCCCCTGACACTTCAATTCATTGAATCTAGTTTTGCAACTCTCAATGATTTTTGCAGAATTAGATTTCATTCCTTTACTCCAACTCAATAACGCAATTCTGCAGTTTTTGGTCTTCGTTTGCACTTGAAAAAGAGGTGTCCCCCTTACATTGATATTCCATGCTTGATCAATGACAACATCCACCCCTTTCCACTGAAGCCATCTCTTATCAAACAAAAATCTCTTTTTCCCACTTTGTTTTGCTGGTACGGTTTCAAGAAACAACAAGCAATGATCCGAACTTTGTTTCTCAACATGATGAACAATGGCTTTGGGAAACTGAATTAACCAATCTGGAGACCCAAAAACTTGATCCAATCTTTCTTCCACAAATCCCTCGCCCTCCCTATTATTAGCCCATGTAAACGGATGTCCTTTGAATTCAATTTCTCCCATATCCATTTCACCAATAAAGTTCTGGAATTCATCAAAACTTCCTTCACTTCTAGTTCTCCCACCCTTTTTATCCTCACAACAATATATGTCATTAAAATCCCCCCCTAAAAACCAATGCTTCCCCCAGTTATCTCTAGTGTCCACCAAATACTTCCACTGCTCCCTTCTGACACTTTTATTTGTACTTGCGTAAACAAAAATAGTCCAAAAAGTATCAATTGAATCCACAAGGGAGCATTCCGCCCCATACAAAATTGTGAACAAATAGACATGCCGAATGCTGATTCTAGAAGACCAAAAAATACACAAACCCCCACTAAGACCCAGTGGGTTAACACACATCCACCTTTCCTCCAATCTTAATTTCCTACAAATAGTCCTAATAAATGGTTCATTTTTTTTGTTTCACTTAAAAAACACAAATCTGGAAGATGGAGTCTGATTGACTCCTTCAACTGGGATATTGTAGAGGGTCCTTCCAAACCTCTACAATCCCACAAGCACACATTCATTGATCAATTTGGGCCCAATTAAGGCTGGCCACCTCCACCTTTTTTTCACCCCAGATTTTTAAATCAACCTCTCCCAATCCCTTAGCTCTTTTATTCATATCAATCATATTATTATCATCTTCATCCACCAGGTCAAAATTACATTTCAGATCACTGCAAGCTCTAAGATTATCTTCAGATGTATCCATCGGTTTAACATCCAATTTATCAGACCTCACTTTTCTCCCATATATCTTCCCTGTTTGAAGCTGGTTTCCTGTATTCTGTCCCACCCCCTTAAAATTTGGATTTATTTCTTGCAAGGGAATTCTCCTATAATATTTACTACTCATCCCCTGTCCACTCCCTTCCGCCTCCATATCCATTTGATTTTCCTCATCCTCAAACCTGGGCATCTTAGGCTGCGATTGATGTCAAGATTGAAGATTTCGATACTTAACCATATTTAGTAATAAATTTAAGTATCAACAAATGCCCCCTCGCGATTTGTTCACGGACAACATGTCATGGAGTGAATGAATCGCGAAATCGTTTCACTTGGGATCAATTTGAAGCACATGCATAGATGGTTTATACTCATAGCAAAGAGTATTCATTTGAACTTGAGACATGCTGAAAGTTTATACTCATTTCAAGGAGTCTTCATTTGAGATATTGATAGTTTATACTCGTATCAAGGAGCCTTCACTTGAATTTGAGACATATTGATAGTTTATACTCGTATCAAGGAGTAAGCATCTGAATTTGAGACATATTGATAGTTTATACTCGTATCAAGGAGTAATCATTTGAATTTAAGACATATTGATAGTTTATACTTGTATCAAGGAGTAATCATTTGAATTCGAGACATATTGGTAGTTTATACTCGTATCAAGGAGTAAGCATCTGAATTTGAGACATATTGATAGTTTATACTCGTATCAAGGAGTATTCACTTGAGTTTAATATATGCTGATAGTTTATACTCGTATCAAGGAGTCCTTATTAGGATTTGAGATATACTGATAGTTTATACTCGTATCAAGGAGTGTGATTGATAGTTTATGCTCTTATCAAGGAGCATTTAAGAAGAATTTATTTGACATATTTAGATAGTTTATCCTCGTATCTAGGAGCATTGAGAGGTTGAAGATGGCTCAACTTCATCATCGATATTACTTGAGTATTGTTGTTGGCCAAAATTCAGACTTATCTCAATGGTATGTGCTCGATTTGCTAACTCTTTAAAAGTTTTTAGCTTTATTCCTTGAAGTATGTAGCATAAGCTCCAATGCATTCCTTGGATGCACATTTCAATTGATGAGGTCTCTGACAGATCTTTGCAGTTTAGGCTTAAGTCCCTCCAACGATTGATGTAGTCGATGACAGACTCCCCATTCTATTAACGTGAGTTTGTAAGTTCAATCATGCTAACGATACGTCGTGTTCTATAGAAACGGTTGAGAAACTCTCGTTCTAACTGCTCCCAAGTATCAATTGAATTTGCCCCCAAGTTGGTATACCAATCAAATGCACTCCCTTTCAAGGATCAGTCGAATTGCTTCACTAAGTGATATCTATAAGTCCCAGCATCATTGCACGTTTCAATGAAGTGAGCCACATGTTGCTTTGGACTGCCCTTGCCATCAAATTGTTGAAACTCCGGGGGTTGATAACCAGCAGGCATCTTCAAGTTGTTAATTCTCTGAGTGTACGGCTTGACATAAGTCAAAAATGATTTGGAACTTCTATCAATCTTATTTTTGATAGTCCCCATGATGAGCTCCTTGAGTTGGTCAACTGGAATCAGGCCATCAGACGAGACTTGCAACTCCTTTACGGGAGACTCTTCTTTTCCGTTTAGTTGTTGCCTTGTGGATGTTTCAACATCTTCTTGAGCTTCGACTTCTTTGCCCGTCACATGACTTGAATCAACTTGGTCAACTTTGTCTATCAACTTCATGATTTGAGAGTCTCGCTCTTGAACATGTTTGTAAGTCCTTCAATGGCTTTCGTCAAATTTGCAAGTTGCTCTTCGAGTGAAGTAGCTTGGACCACCATGACTGCTACAGTTTCAAATCTTGAGCTTGTAGAATGTGCGTGCACGTGGAGTGGACCCAATAATTCTTTATTTGCAGCTCCATATTTGCCACCTTTTTTCCATGCCCCTTCGTTTGTTGGAGAAGTAACTTCATGGTTCGATGACTCGCCACCTTCCCTTGCCCCCTTATGATTGTATATTGGAGTAGTGGCTTCGTAGTACGACATTGAATGGCTAATATTTGTGGACTTGGAATGGTTGGCCATCTTTGTTGATATATGAACTTGGTTTTAAGAGAAGAGATGAGAGGTAGAGATTGTCCCACTGGGTGTGCCAAAATTTGTAACACAAATTTCGTATCTGTAAAATTACAAACACGGAAAATAATACAAATAATATTTTTATTAAATCAAAAGGAATAAATGTGAGTTACAAACTCTATTTCTTCCCCTGATTCTTCTATTCAAAAATATAATATCTGGAAATTGAGAATTTGGAGATAAACTCTTGAGCTTGATCTTCTTCAAATTTGAACTTGGATTTGAATAACGTTAATCCGAGGGCTTGAGAGCTTAATCCCAAATCAAACCTATAAATTGAAATTTTTCCCTTACAAATTTCACACCATTTCTCTACAAATCTGATTCAGGTAAAAATTCCATTTTCGTTTTCTTTTCCCATTGTTTCTTCTTACAAATGGCAGAAACCCTAATCATCTCAAATCCACATAAAACACCCAGCAAAAACCTATAATTTTTTTTTGGACAACCTCAACTTCAGCCAAAACTGAGCAATATAAAAAAAAAGAAAAGAAAAAGGAAGAGGAGGGTAGACAACAACACCTCAGTGCTGTAGCGAGCCATCGTTGCCGTCTCCGTTCCACCACTGCTGGTCTTCGCCGGTGTGGAGGTGTGTACGTCGGTTGGACGCTATGAGTGGTGGTGGTGGTGGTGTTGGCATGAGAAGGTTGGGGTGTGAGGAGAGAAAGAAAAATATAAAGAAGAAAAGAAAAGAAAAAGAAGAAAGGGAGGGGGCAACATGAGTGTACTGAGGGAGGAAGAAGGAGTGAGAAAAAAAATAGAAGAGAGAAAGAATGAGAGATTGCAGAGACGAGAGAAGAGCGGGAGAAAAGAAGGGATGAGGATAATTGAGAAATAAGAAATAAAGAAGAGAGAGAGAGAGAGAGAGAGAGAGAGAGAGAGAGAGAGAGAGAGAGAGAGAGAGAGAGAGAGAGAGAGATTAGACGTGTAGAGAGGAAAAAAGGGAGGAAAAAAGGGATAATTGACCAAGCCTTATAGCCATTTAAGCCTAAACCCAAATTCCTATACTTCTTTTCAGCATTTCAATTCTTTTCTAATTCAACTCAATTTCTTAAATAATTTTATTAATTATATTTTTTATCATATATACAGGAATCGGGAATCACAAGGATTAGAATAATTATTTTAGTTAGTACGAGGATTAACAGAAATCAGTTGAAGTAAGGATTTTTAATTCTTGTCTTTATATAATTTTTCATATGAGTATTTTCAATTATACGTGATGTTCAAAAGGAATTATAAATTATTAGCCAGAGACCGTAAATAGGCCTGAGATTGAAGTTGATCTTCGGGTTAAGCCCGCTGTGCTAAAATTTATTAACTGGCCAATTAGAGAAAAAATTACAGATGAAATTACATGTTTTATTATACATGATTATGCTTGTATGATTTATTATATATTGACAAAAGTTGGTCTCTACTGAGCAAGTGGAAGCTCACCCCTTTATTTTATAATTTTTTAGATTAAGGAGTCGGGCCGGAGGTACATCATGATGGATGAAGATCAAATTAAACTTTGGATTTTGAATAATTTTATTTTATATCATGGAACGTTTTGATAATATTTCATTAGTAACGTGAATGGTATTTATCTATATTTAAATGTCTTGTTTTATTAAATTATTTTGTTAAAAATCGTATTTTTTTAATAACGTTTTTTTATAAAAGTTGGAATACTTTTATTTTGTAAAATTGGGGCATTACAATAGTGGTATTAGGGCAGGTCTATGATTATGTAGACTTTAAAAAAATGTATTTTTCTAAGACAAAATAATTTAGAGTTATCCATCATCGTCATATCTCAGCCGACTTTCTCAAGGTATGTGACAAATGTATGCCATTTAATTTTTTTTATATATGCCAGATGTAATACATGTTTCCATATGTAAATCGTACAATTTTATGCCATTCGTTAGATAATAATCTATGTGCCTTGTAAAAAGAAAATATTGATGTTTAACTAATATGACTACAAATATAGATGTCGCCACCAAGACTCACTGCTAGAAAAGGGGTTCGCAGTTGGAGTATTAATAATATCTCGAACGAGCTAACTAAACACCTTAACTACAAAATCGAAGATGGCGATAACATAGGAACCTCCGTGGTAAAAATGCATCAGGGATGATATAATGTGCATTATCTGAGTGGTGCTCCAGATCAGTATGGTGTTATACGCAAGGTGTTTGATTCGCTGCCACCCATATGGAAGGCTAAGGCCGAAAATTTGTGTAGGATACTGGTGGAGTATGACGAAAAAGACAACAAACTAAAGATTGACTATGGGGCATTCACTTCTATGTTGTTTGCAAAATGGATTGACTGTATAACGAAGTCTATGAAAGAAGATGAAGAGGAGGATCCGAATGAGGGAGAGGGCCAGAACTTTTGAGTTGTTTAATCAAAATCTGCTTTATTTTCCTACTATCCAAATAAATCATTGTTAAAGGTTTAAAATAATATTATGAATAAAAATGTAATATTCTGTTATGATTATTTGTCTACGATTACCTTTCTTATGCTTACATTTGTAGTAAGACTCAATATTCGATTATTACATTAGTTAAGCATTATGTATACTTATAGGATTATGGCTCCCCGTAACCAAACAAAGGAAATCATACGAATGAGAGTAACTCCTCTAACAATGGCAATCAAGCCAACAATGAAAATCAAACCGATGTTGGAAACCAAGTCAACGCTCCTGTCAGTAATCTACATGTTGAATTCCTCAGGGCATGTAAAATAATAATGATAATAACAACACGAGGATTGTGGAACTGTTTCGCCATTATCGTCCACCTATGTTTAACGGACGTGATGGTCCAACTGCTGTGGAGGAATGGTTCTGATTTTTAGAAAGATTTTTCCGACTATTGGATGCACTGACGAGCAAAAAGTCACATGCGCCACCTTTCAGCTAATTGAGGACGCTGATAATTGGTGGGAAGGATATTGGAGAACTAGAATTGAAGAGGAACAAAATGCATTTACTTGGAATGGGTTCAAGGAGGTTGTCGTGGGCAAGTTCTTCCAGCGATCGTATCGCGATCAGAAAGAGACAGAGTTTCTGAACTTCAAACAAATAAACAAGACTGTGACTGAGTATGAAAGGAAATTCAACCAACTGAGTCGGTTTGCACCACATTTGGTTGATACTGATATAAAGAAGGCATTAAGGTTTAGGAGGGGATTATGATCGTAATTGTCTAGTATACTGTCTGCTCAGGGTGATTTGGAATATTCTGAGATGGTGAAAATGGCACAAGAAATAGAGGCAAGCCTGGTTGAGGATGACAACAGTCAAAAACCGATGGGAACGTCCACCCTAATGCTGATGGGATGGGACAAAAAAAATAAGAATGGAAATCAGAATAAGAAGGCAAAGACTGATGGGAACGTCCACCCAAATGCTCAAAACGATAAGCCGCTATGCCCTAATTGCAAGAATAACCATTATGGCAAATGTCTGGCTGGGCAAGGAAAATGCTTCAAATGTAAGAAGCCAGGACATGTGACCGCTAATTGTCCTTTCTTAAAAGATGTTGGGAACATAAATGGTCACACTGGTGGAGGAAGAGCTCGGATGTACGCTTTGACTTAAGAGGAAACAAATCAGAACCCAAGTGTGATGACAAATATGTTAACAGTATCAGGAATACCTGCTTTAGCTCTTTTTGACACTGGTGCGTCACAATATTTGCTAAATTTCATGCTATAATTGGATATAAGAATGCTAAAGTAGATGAATTTCTTGAAGTTAGTTTGCCTTTTGTGAGTTCAATAACTACTGATTCCATGGATAAAGGTGTAGATTTGGATATAGGGGGAAACGCTTGGTAGTTGATCTATATGTCATTGGGATGAAGAATTTTGATTTAATTTTAGGCATGCATTGGCTCAGCAAGCACCATACTGACATTAAATGTCAGAAGAAAGAAATAACGCTTAGACTTCCTGATAATGATTGAATAAAATTTTATGGTGTTAAGTCTAAGTATTTGTCTAAAGTTATAACTGCAATGAAAGCATTGAGAATGCTGAGAAAAGAATATTGTCAAGGTTATCTGGTAAACTTAATTGGTACCTCGATGACAAAGACGACACCTTTAGATGTCCCTATTATCTGTGAATTTTTGGGTGTATTTCCGGAGGAATTGCCAAGAATTCCACCAGATAGACAAGTTGAGTTTTCAATTGATTTGGTACTTGGAGCAGCGCCGACATCTAAGGCATCTTACAAGAACTTCTAGATATAGGATTTATTCGACCCAGTGTTTTTCCTTGGGGAGCACCGATCCTTTTTGTCAAAAAGAAAGACGGGTCGCTTAGGATGTGTATCGGTTATAGAGAACTGAATCGACTCACCATGAACTAATTTGACCAACTAAGAGGTGCCAATACATTTTCTAAGATTGACTTGAGATTCGGATATCACCAATTGAGAATTAAGGAAAGTGATCTTTTGAAGACGACCTTCAGAACTTGTTATGGTCATTATGAACTCGTTGTGATGCCTTTTGGATTGAGTAATGTACTAGTAGTATTTCTGGACTTGATAAATGGAGTGTTCTATCCAACTTTGGACCAACTTGTCATAGTCTTTATAGATGACATACTTGTGTATTCTAAGAATGAGGAACAACATAATAGAACATTTGAGAATAGTGTTGGAGACACTTCACAGAGAAAAGTTGTATGCAAAGTTTAAGAAATGCGAATTTTGGATTAATCGAGTTGTATTTCTTGGGCATGTGATTACTGCTCAAAGAATTGAAGTAGATCCAACTAAAGTTGAAGCAGTTAATAAACGGAGGGCTCCTAAGAATGCGAGTGAAGTTCGCAGTTTTCTGGATTTAGCAGGGTATTATCGAAGGTTCATCGAAGGATTTTCAAAAATAGCTGGACCCATGACCCGACTTACTGGAAAAAGAGAAAATTTTATTTGGACAGAGAAATGCGAGGAAAGTTTACAAGAATTGAAACAAAGACTGACCTCTGTACCAGTTTTGACAATTCCTGATTCTTCTAAGGAATTTATTATTTATAGTGACACGTCCAAATAAGGTTTGGGATGCATGCTGATGTAGCATGTCACGGTGGTTGCCTAGGCATCAAGACAACTAAAGCCACATGAATTGAACTACCTCACACATGATTTGGAGCTTGTTGTTGTGGTTCACGCCTTAAGGATTTGGAGGCATTATTTGTATGGAGGAAGGTGCGAGATTTTCACTGACCACAAAAAGCTTAAAATATCTTTTTACTCAGAAAGAGTTGAACATGAGGCATAGGAGATGGCTAGAATCAGTTAAAGATTACGACTGTACCATCAACTACCATCCTGGGAAAGCTAATGTGGTTGCTAACGCTCTAAGTCGTAAAACTAAAGGAGAAATGTTGAGTTTGATAACTAAACAAGAAGATTTGGTGAATGAGTTTGCCAAAATGAATATTGAGGTAGTAGTACCGCCAAGAAGTACGAAGGCGATACTAACATCTTTAGTGGTCCAACCCACTTTAAAGGATAGAATTAAGGAAGCTCAACCTCGGGATAAATTTCTGAACAAAATAAAGGAATGAACCCAAAAAGAGAGTGTTAAGGGGTTTCTTTTAACACATGAAGGTGTTTTAACGTATGAAGGGAGATCGTGTGTTCCTAAAGAAGCGGAACTTAGAAAGAAAATCCTTGAAGAAGCTCATTGTACACCATACACTATCCCGGGGTACAAAGATGTACCGAGATTTAAAAGAAATATTTTGGTGGAGAAGTATGAAGAGGGATATTGGAAATTTTGTAGAGAAATGTTTGACTTGCCTGTTAGTCCAAGTGGCTACAAAAATCTAGAGGGAGGGGCGTTGAAAAGATTTTCCCTATTTTCTGATTTACACCCTCTTTTTTGAATATGTAGAAGATGAAGAAATATAAGTGAATAAATTAAATCAACACACGATTATTTATAGAGCTTCAACCCACCTATGGCCTAATGCATTACCACATGGTATATACGAATGTATTTCAAAAAAGAAAAAGTGTATTAATAGACACCAAACTATTACAACATTTACCTTGAAGAGTACCACACTCTTATTACAACACCACCTATGAAGAGTACCACACTCGTTGGCTTGTCTTTTCTTGGTCTTCAAATTCTTCATCTATGTTGGGAAATTATTTTATAGATTTTGATGAATGCCATGTAAAACTTAGATTAGAATGTCGGCACCCCATTTTTCCTTGTAATTCTCATTGTAATAGATAGGGCTAAATAAGCTGAGTCAAGTCAGCTATGCCTGGAAATACAAGAAGTCAACTAAAGAAGTGAAGTGAAGACTCCGCTGAGGAACAACTGAGTATGGCCAAGACAGAGGACCAATGACTCGACTGAAGGCGTAACAGCTGAGGGACAGCTGTGTGAAGAGTCAGTTAAGTCAACCCAAGAAGCCATGTCACAAGTTGAAGTGACATATGAGTCTTTCAATGATTGGAGCAGACTCAAGTCACCTGGGGAAAAAGGCAGCTGCAAAGAGGAGTTAACTGAAAAGAATCCGTTGCACAGAAATCAAGAACATTACTTAATCAAGTAATACACCCATACTGCCAGGTCTTAAAGTGCTCACCCCGTGTAAGCGTGCAAAAGGAATAAACCAATGGAAGCACTCGCACCTCGTGTCGAACCTCCGTGCTGGACATTCATTTAATACGAGGAAAGGTCTACATCTCAAGATTGAAGACCAAGAAAAGACAAGCCAACAAACACAAGTGACTTTTGAAAATCAACCTATCTCTTCAACGGGCAGATTTTTGAAAAGTTCACTATAAAAGGCTGAGGAATTTCATTGAGAAAAGGTAACCTGAACCAAGAACAAGCAAGCATTATTCAAACTCTAACATGCAAAATATTCTCAAGTTATTCAAGCAAAATCCTCAAGCCTAAATCTCGAAGGAAATCAATCCAACACAAAGCTGTGAAGAAAAGACAACTTCAAACTGTTGAAGAGGAAAACTTTTGAAGAATCAAAAGGGGTCTACTTTCCAAGGAGGATTGTAGAAAGGTTCAAGGTCGAACCAATCTCAAGTTATTGGAGGGCTTCGTGATCAAATCCAAAAATCTTGAGAAAGTGAGCTGCTCTATGAAAAAGCTGAGTCGGACGAGAAACCAGCTGCGTGACCAAGGCATCTCCAGACTGAGTCCAAGGAGCAAGTCAGCTGTGTGATCAAAACTTGTCTCTAGACTGATAACCACTTTGTGAATTGAATATTACTTAGTGTCATTTACTTGTGTCATTTACATTTCAGCATATTTACATTTCTGCATATTTACTTTATATCTGCTGATAATTTGTTATCCAACTAATAAATAACTAAGTGCTACAACAAGTGTTAAAACAAAGTTAAATCAAATTCAAGGGTGTTAAGTCTTCCGCTGAAAAACTCATCACAACCAAGTTAAGGTTTAGACTAAACAAATTTAGCTATTCTATCAACAAAATTCTATCGAGTCCGCTGAGTGGCTAACTCACGATTAACTAACTTAGTCATTCCCCTCAAGACATAGTTGTGTAATTAACTCTGTAATATTTTAAAAGGACTAAAATCAAAAAGTTGGTAAGGTTTATTCAAGCCCCCTTCTAAACCTTACTCACACCCCTTGGGACCTACAAGTGGTATCAGAGTGGTTGGTTCATTGAGCCTTCCGCACTGGTTACTGAACTAGATCTCCAATCTTTCAAAGAAACTATTAACACTTGCTCTTTCAAAAGTTATTTTTATTCAAAGAAAGTTATTATCATGGAAGCAAATTTGACATGCATTCCTATGTTTACTATTGAGGAATTTGATGACTGAAAAATTTGTATGCAGGCTCATCTATCTGCTTTAAATGATGAAATATGGATAGTGATAGAGGATGGGCCACTGCAAATATTGAAAGTGAACACAACCAGAAGGAGAGAGCAACCGCACTGAAGGAGAAGAAGTCACCGAGGCAAGACCACCATGGTTGAGAAACCAAGCACCGAATGGACAAACGAGGACAAAAAAGATACAACTTGGACAATGTGGCAAGGACATACTTTACAAAACCTTGACAAAACAATGTTCAACAAAGTCAAATCTTGCCAAACTTCAAAACAGACCGATAAATTAACTTTAATTTGTGAAGGATCTCGAGCAAATTAAAGAAAATAAATCGTCATTCGTACAAAAATTTGAAAATTTTAAAATGCTTGCAGTGAAACCTTGATCAATCGATGCTAGATTCACAAATCACAAACGAGCTATCAAGACTTGGGAAGGAATATACATAAAAGGAAATGTGCATGAAGATTCCGAAAGCCCACTGAATGGGAAATGAAAGTCATGGCTCTAAGACATTCGATGGACCATCCAATCATGAGCTATTCTCGAGACCTCAAAGCTTATGAGTTTGAGCCGAGAAGAAAAGATCAAGAGGAGAGACAACAGACCCAAAACAAATTTCTAACTTACAAACAAGGATGGTAAGAGAGTCAAGTCAAGGAAGCTATAGACCAGAGGAAATAGCCCCGATGGTTAAAAGATTCAACAAGTTCTTTAATAAGAACTACAAGAAAAATAAGGGTGAAACCTCCAGAGACATTCACTCCCTCCAAGTCAAGGGAAGATAAGGTCGCCCAAGAGAGCCGAGCATCAAAAGATTGAATATCGTAGAGCCGATAATCCAAGGATCGAAAGAAATGACCAAAGAGCTAAAAACCCGTGTTGGGACCGCAGACAACCGTGACACTTTGCTATTGATCGCCCATATCCAAAGAGTCAATAAATACAGAATGAAGAAGAAAAGAGTCTTCAGAGAAAGAAGACAGAAAAGAAAAAGGTTATGTTAGCTAATGAGACAAATTGAGACAAAGTCAAAGGGAAAGATTCAGAGTAGTGAAGCTGACTACTCAAGTGATTCTGAAGTAGAAGCCTTGATTTGTCTTATGGCTAAAGAACAAGACCAACTAGACCATGAAGATGAGGTACACCCTAACTCATCTCATTCAGACTCTAGTGATAGCGATTGTGATACACACACTTCATCACCCACTGATCTTTATGATTCGTTAGGCAAAATGATGAAAGACTTTGAACACATTAAATCTTCACACACATTATTAAATGAGGAAAACAGCCACCTCAAAAGCCAAAACTCACAGCTCACTAAGGAGCTGAGTACTCTGAGTCACATAGCTGATGAGAACAAAAAACTGAAGGCTGAGAATGCTAAACTAATAGCGGAGATAGCTGCTATAGAAAAGAGGGAAAATGATCTCAAAAATGTGATTGCCTCATTTACAAAGGCATCTAAATCATTGGATGACCTAATCATGAGTCAAAAAGAATATGGAGATAAGACAGGCATAGAATTAAATTCCTTTGTACACAGTCAAACTCCCAGAGTGATTTTGGAAAAAAGATCTTCAAGTAATGAAGCATCTCAAAAATCTAAAACACCAAATATTGCACCCACATTCACTCCAAAGCACAACCACAAACAAACTGGCCTTGGATATCAAGGGAAAGGAAAACAGCCAGTTGAGTATGATGAGAGGACAACTGAGAAGAAATCCAGTAGAGTTCCTCAACAAACTCCAAATAGAAAGTACTCTGTGAAGAATAAATAGAGCTACCAAAAACCCCAGAAGTTTTATCAAGGAAACACATATGATGAGAATGGTAGAAATTATCCAAGCCAAGCTGACTGGAACAATGTGAAATATCAGCAAAGACCTATGGAATACAAGCCTAAATGGCAAAGACCTAGATCTCAACAAAGGTCATTCCAAAGGTAAAAGAGCTATCATCAGCACACATATGCACCCAGACACTACACTCAAAAATATCACAACTACCCAAAGAAGGCAATTGCTAAAACACACACACATGCATACAGACAAAAGAGACAGCTGTATGTACCTAAAGCCCCCAAGCAATTTGCCAAAGTGAATTATGATTATGGCACAGATAGATGGCAACCTCTTAGAGTCAAATCATCTGGCTATAGGTTGGTTGGATCATCTTACAGCACTAACCCCTCAGGACCCATGCAAGTATTGGTACCTAAAAACTAATTTCCTTGATTGCAGGTTCAAGGAACATCTGAGTGCCAAGGAACCTGGTACATGGATAGTGGTTGTTCCAGACATATGACAAAAAATAAGAAAAATCTATCAAGATTCAAGGAGACGAGAGGCGCAAAAGTTATATTTGGAGGAAATGAAGCTCTAGGGGAAATAAAAGGCAATGGATCCATCAAGAAGAATGAATTATAGATCACAGATGTTGCTTAAGTTGAAGGCCTCAACTTCAACCTGTTAAGCATTAGCCAACTCTGTGACAAGGGCTACAATGTTGGATTCAATATGGGAGTATGCCAGATTAAAGATGTTGAATCAAATGAAATAGTGCTGTAAGGATCAAGACAGAAGAATATGTATGTGGTAGATTGGTCTACTGCATCACCAAGCACTTGTCTGTTAGCAAAGAGCACAACCGAATCAAGTTGGCTGTGGCACAAGAAACTGAGTCATCTGAAATTCAAGAAAATCAACAAGCTTGCAAGGAGTCATCTTTTGGAAAGATTGCCAGACTCAGTGTACAAGAAGGAAAGTGTATGTGATGCATGCCAAATGGGAAAGCAGATCAAATCTCCATTCAAGGAGAAGCCTAGTCCTTCATCAACAAGGATATTGCATCTGTTGCACATGGATTTATTTGGTCCTGTTGAACCAGCCAACATAAGTGGAAAGAAATACACTTTAGTGGTGGTGGATGATTATTCAAGATATACATGGACAATTTTTATGTGCAAAAAGAAGGAAACCTTGCAGAAGTTACCTCAGCTAATGAAAAGAGTTCAAAATGAAAAGAGCCAATCATTATAAAGATAAGGTCTGATCGAGCAACTGAGTTTGTCAATGGGATAATAACTCAGTACTGTGTTGAAAATGGTATTGGTTATGAATTATCTGCAGCAAGAACTTCACAAATGAACGGAGAGAGTTTGAAAGAAGAAAAGAACCCTCAAGGAAGTCAGAAGAACCATGTTAGTGGGTTCGATTGCCTAAAAGATTTTGGGCTGAAGCCATCAACACTGCATGCTATACTCAAAATAGATGCATGATTAATAGACTGTGACGCCCACCCCTACTACTACACTACTAAGCACTATAAAACGTGAAATTTGATAACGTAGACCCATATACCTGTACAAATTTTTTTTTCCTGTGACATTTTAATGACGAACAAGCAGGATCACTTTACTTATAAGAAAATGACAACCCATATCCATAAGCAAAGAAGTAACAAACCCTGTTATTAAACACAACAGACATCCATGTGACCAAACACATAACCCATATCACCCAGCTATTTACATGTACATATTTATATAAGAGTTTTCAAAAGAGGGTACAACCTTAAACCAAAATATAATACAAGACCAAAAGGGAAAAGCAACCCATCAACATTGCCCAACAGGTCGTCATCCAAATCCATGATTCCCAAAACCTGAAGGAACTCCAAAGATCGCCTCAAGCCAAAAAAAGCTCGTGCATTCCTATGCTCACCGCAATGCATGAACTACATGAGCTAAAGCTCAGTAAGTAAAAATCCATCTGCAACTGTAATGCATGAACATAGTATTGTTTGAATTGATTGTATTATATGTGAATGTGGTATCTTGTTAAATATACGTGGATATTATATGTTGCATAATTGGCTTGTATGATGTTGCAATATGGTGCTTCGTCAGCCGTTGAACAAGATATTCACAGCATTTGCATGTGCATGCATATTACAAGAGGATGTTTCGCATGCATGAAAATATTTTCTGGAAGAAAATGGTTGTTTGTTCACCACTACTAGTGCACCGAGGCACGCTGGGCATGTTTATGATATATGTTTAGGTATAGCAAGTGGGATACTTCCTGGTGAACACAGAGCTAGATAGGAGATGGGCTCTTGGTGGGTCACAGGAGGATGGTCCATCCGTGAGTACCTATGTGTGGCCCTGCGGGGTAGGATACTTCTTGGCGGACACAAGGGACGCAAGTAAGGGACCCTTGGCTAGGCCGCGGGAAGATGGTCTACGCGTAGATCCATACTGATATTATTGGCCATTTGATTATTGCTGTGTGCAGAGCTCTTTTTCGGTGCATAGTAGTTGGGTCAGAGGCCCAAATAAAAGAAAATGATTTTGAATAAAGTATTTTATGTGACGCCCGGGGCCGAAGAGGGCGGGGAGTGATTTCCGGTGCAAGAAGGCACGAACAAGGAGTGGCTCCTGGCAGGCTTCTAGGCGGAGGGGGACATGAATGAACCGATCCCACACCCGAATAAGAGGAGATTCTGAGACTGTGTAGGTATGGGGCTATACAGTTGAGGAGAGCTTAAAAGATTTGATAGGTACTACTCATACCAATAAGATGCATCTTCTTTTCTGGTGCTCATCATGTAAAAACTATGAAGTTAAGCGTGATTGGCCCGGAGCAATTACATGATGGGTGACCCCATGGGAAGCTGCTCTCAGAGTGCGCGTGAGTGAGGACAAAGCGCTCTAGAAAGACTCATGTTGGTTTGTGGGGACAGTCATCGATCTGGAAGGCGGGCCATTACAGATGGTATCAGAGCAGGACCTCTCCAAGTAAGGTGTGGTTTGGGGACGAACCAAGCGGAAGCTGGTGGGCATGTGACGCCCGGGGCCGAAGAGGGCGGGGAGTGATCGTCGGTGCAAGAAGGCACGGACAAGGAGCAGCCCCGGCAGCTTCTAAAGCGGAGGGGACATAAATGAACCGATCCCACACCCGAATAAGAGGAGATTCTGAGACTGTAGGTATGGGACTATACAAATTGAGGAGAGCTTAAAAGATTTGATAGGTACTACTCATACCAACAAGATGCATCTTCTTTCTGGTGCTCATCATGTAAAAACTCCAAAGTTAAGCGTGCTTGTCCCAGAGCAATTACATGATGGGTGACCCCCTGGGAAGCTGCTCTCAAGGTGCGCGTGAGTGAGGACAAAGCGCGCTGGAAAGACTCGTGTTGGTTTGTGGGGACAGTCGTCGATCTGGAAGGCGAGCCGTTACATAGACAGCTGACGAAAACTCTCTATGAAATCTGGACAGGAAGAAAGCCAAATGTTGGGTACTTCAGAATATTTGGATGTAAATGCTTTATCCACAACAATGGCAAGAACAACTTGAAGACTTTCGATGCCAAAGCTGATGAAGGTATCTTTTTGGGATACTCAGCTGAAAGCAAAGTCTATAGAGTGCTGAACAAGAGGACAATGGTCACAGAAGAGTCTATTCATGTGGTTTTTTATGAACCTAATGTGAGTGGAGAAAATATTGAAGAGTTAGGCGATAAGTCAATCACCAACTATGCGAGAAGAGTCCTTATGTTGAAGTCAAGCAAGAGTAATCAACCAAGATGAAGATGAGATAGTCGAATCTCAAATACAAATGAAAGTCCACTGAATGATGATGAAAGAGTCGCTCAAGACAACACAAGCGATTCTTAGACAAATTTGAACCCAGCCTAATTTACTTCAACCGGATGTGAGATGGCCGAGAGACCATCCACCGTGAGCTACTCATTGAGATGTGAGAGATGGTGTAAGAACCGATCCGAGCTCAAAGAAGAAGTAATGTTCACTTGTTTTATTTCCCAAATAGAACCAAAAGATGTGTCCCAAGCATTGGATGACACACATTGATTCAAGCCATGCAAGAAGAGTGAATCGGTTTGAAAGAAATAAGGTATGGGAATTGGTACTCGTTGGGAAATTTATTGTTTAGATTTTGATGAATGCCATGTAAAACTTAGAATAGGAAGTTGGCACCCCAATTTTTGTTGTAAATCGCATTGTAATAAATAGGGTCAAGCCGAGTTAAGTCACGGCTATGCCCAAACATGCAAGAAGACAACCGAGACTAGAAGGAAGACTACCGGAAGACAACCGAGTATGGCAAAGAAGAGAAGACGGAACTCTATCAAGGAGCAAACAGATGCAAACAGTGGAGTATCGATCAAGTCAACTCAAGAAAAGCCAAGTCTCAAGTTGAAGTGACAGAAGAGTCATCCATGATTGGAAGCCGACTCTAAGTCACCTGGGAAAGCAAGGAAATGCAAATCAAGTCGAGATAATCGAAAAAGATCCATTGCACAAATCAAGAGAATTACTTAAACAAGTAATATCTCCATGCTACCTTTCTCAAGTGCTCGACCCCGGAAGCGTGCAAAAGGAATAAACCAATGGGAAGCACTACACCGTGTCGAACTCGAAAAGGTGAAGAACAATTCATACGAGGAAATGGCAATTCCAAGGATCGCAACAAGACAAGCCAACGACCACAAGTGACTTTAAAAAATAAGCTATCTCTTCAACGGGCGATTTTTGAAAAGCTCACTATAAAAGGCCGAGGAATGACTCGAGAGAAGGTTACTCCGAACCACAAACATTCAAGCAATTATTAGAATTGTAACCTGAAATATTCGAAAGTTATTAAACGCTCAATCCTCAAGCTTCACTACGGGAACATCAATCCAACACTCACCTCGCGAAGGAAAGATAACTTCAATCGTTGAAGAGGAAATTATCAAGAATCAAGGGTCTACATTCCACGAAGGATTGTAGGAAGGTTCAAGATCGAACCAAGTCTTGAGCTTTTGGAGGGCTTCGTGATCAAATCCAAAGAGCTTGAGCAAGTGGGCTCAGTAGTAGAGTGCGCAAAATGCCTGTGAAGAAGTTCGAGTCGTGACGAAGCCACCGAGTGATCAAGGCGTCTGATCGAGTCCCAAAGGATCAAGTCACCGTGTGTGATCAAGACTTTGTATCCGGATCAAGTACCACTTTGTATACTGATCAATACCTAGTGGATTCCTCCTGGAGTTGGAGAAGAGAGAGTAGAAAATTACCCCATCTTCGAACCTCTATAAAAATCTTATTATGTCATTTACATTTCAAAGACTTTAATTCCTCGCATCATAATTGTTTAATTCTCACGACATATTTGCTATCCATTAGATAATTTCTAAGTACTAAATCAAGCTTTAAATCTTTACTAAACCAAACTTAAGGTGTTAAGTCTTCCTCCAAAAACAAACCACATTGAGCTAATTCATCTTAACATCCGGTTATTCTATCAACAAATTCGATGAGTCGTTGAGTGACTAACTCTACCGATTAACTAAATTGGTCAGTCCACCTAGACACATCCGTGTAGTATCAACTCAACTTTTAAAAGGACTAAATCGAAAAATTTGGTAAGGTTTATTCAACCCCTTCTAAACCTTACACTCACACCCTTGGGACCTACAAGTGGTATCGTAGAGTCATGGGTTCATTGAGCCTTCCACACTCGTTCTTGAACTAGATCTCCAAACTTTTCAAAGTCTGCTTTAGTACTTAAATTTTCAGAACTCCTTTTATCATTAAAATTTATTATCATGGAAGCAAATTTGACATGTATTCCCATGTTCACAATTGAAGAATTTGATGATTGGAAAATTCGTATGCGAGGCTCACCTATCGGCATTACATGATGAGATGTGGATAGTGATAGAGGATGGGCCACCGCAAATCTTAAAAGTGAACACAAACAAGAAGAAGAGTGTTGAAGGTGAAAAGGATATAGCTCCCTGCACCACCTATGATCGAAAAACCAAGAGTCGAATGGACAAATGATGACAGAAAAAAGATACACTTGGACAATGTGGCCAAGGACATTCTTTACAAAACCTTGGACAAAGCCATGTTCAACAAAAAAGTCAAATCATGCAAAACGGCTAAAGAAATCTGGACAAGCTAACATTGATTTGTGAAGGCTCGAAGCAAAATCAAAGAAAACAAATTATCGTAATGGTCAGACAAAAATTTGAGAACTTCAAAATGATCTCGGAGAGAACCTAGATCAACTGGATGCTCGATTCACGAAATCACCAACGAGCTATTCCGGACTTGAAAGGAATATACACATATGAAATGTGTATGAAGATCCTAAAAGTCTCCCAAATGAATGGGAAATGAAGGTCATGGCACTAAGACATTCCATGGACCTATCAAAGACATCCAACCATGAACTATTCTCTACCTCAAAGCCTACGAGTTTGAGCCGAGAAGAAAAGACCGTGAAGAGATGCACTGCACCCAAAACAATTTAATTGTTAAAGATGGGAAGAGAGTCGAGGTCAAAGAAGTCATTGACCCGAAGAAATAGCCCTACTAGTAAAAAGGTTCAACAAGTTCTTCAATAAGAACTACAAGAAAGGCAAGGGTGAATCCTCCGTAAGACACTCGGCTCTTTCCAAGTCAAGGGAAGATAGGCCAACCAAAAGAACAGATCATCAAAAAGTCAATATCAAAGGATCGACAATCCAAGAATGGAAAGAGCTAATCAAAAGGTTGAATATCTATGCTGAATCAGAGGCAACCAGGTCACTATGCCATTGATCGCCCATATCCTGTAGTCAACAAATACAAGAATGAAGAAGAAAAGAAAGGTCTTCAAAGAAAGAAGACAAGAAAAGAAAAGGGCAATGTTGGTCGCAGAAAATGCCGAAATCAAAAGACATAGCCGATTGAGTCGTCGAGAGTAGTGAGGCCGACTACTCAAGTGACTCCAAGAAAACCCGATCTGTTTGATGGCCAAGGAACAAGATCAACTCCGACCAAGAAGATGAGGTACACTCCAACTCATCAAACTCGATTCTAGTGATAGTGATCAGTGACACACACACACTTCATCACCCACTGATCTTTATGATTCATTAAAGTGCAAAATGATGAAAGATTTTGAACACATTAAGTCCTCACACACACTACTAAATGAGGAAAACAAACTTACTAAGAGCTAAAACTCACAAAATGACTAAGGAGCCGAGTGCTCTAAGTCAAATAGTCATGAGAATAAAAGTTTAAAGGCCGAAAATGCCAAGCTAATAGCGTAAATAGCCGCCATACAAAAGAGGGAAAATGACCTCAAAAATGTTATTGCCTCATTCACTAAGGCATCTAAATCATTGGATGATCTTATTATGAGTCAAAGAGAATGTGGAGACAAGACAAAGCTTAGGATTTAACTCTCTCGTGATATGTCAAACTTCAAAAGTAATTTTGGAAAAAGGATCTTCAAGCAATGAAGAGTCTAAAAATCCAAAACTCTAAATGTTGCACACACATTCACTCCAAAGCACAATTACAAGCAAACGGGCCTTGGTTATAAAGGAAAAGGAAAACAATGCCCGTTGAAAGTGCGCAAAGGACAACGAGAAGAGATTCAATGAGTTCCTCAAAAACTCCAAACAAAAATACTCTATAAAGAAGAAACAAAGCTACCAAAACCCTTAAAATCTATAAAAGAAATACATATGATGGGAATGGTAGAAAATATCCAAGCCAAGCCGATTGGAATGATGTGAACTATCAAGATAGACTTATGGAATAGAAGCCCAAATGGCAAAGGCCTAGAACTCAAGAAAGGCCATTCCAAAAGTATAAGAGCTTTCATCAAAGACACATATGCATCTAGGCACTACACTCGAGACACCACAATTACCCAAAGAAGGCAATTGCTAAAACACATATACATGCATACGCATAAAAGAGACAATCGTATGAACCTAGAATCCCAAGCAATTTGCCAAGATTAATTATGATTATGGCATCGATTGATGGCAACCCCTGTAGAGTCAAATCATTTGGCTATAAGTTGGTTGATCATCTTACAATTTAACCCCTCAGACCTGACACAAGTATGGGTACCTAAAACTTAATTTCTTGATTCTTTGGTTCAAGGAACAACAGTGCCAAGGAACCTGGTACATGGATAGTGGTCATTTCGGACATATGACAGAAACAAGAAAAATCATAAAATTCAGGAAGTTAAAGGAGCAAAAGTCATATTTGGAGGAAATGAAGCTCCGGTGAAATAAGAGGCATTGGATCCATCAAGAGGAACGGATTAGAAATCACAAATATTGCATATGTTGAAGGACTCAACTTCAACTTGCTAAGCATCACCAACTCGCGGACAAGGGCTATAATGTTGGATTTAACATGGGTATATGCCAAATCAAGGATGCTGAATCGAATGAAGTTGTGTTGCAAGGATGCATACAAAAGAACATGTATGTAGTAGATTGGTCAACCGCTACACCCAAAGACTCCTCTTATTAGCAAAGAGCACAAATGAATCAAGTCAGTCCGTGGCACAAAAAAGTGAGTCACCTAAATTTCAAGACAATTAACAAGCTTGCCGTATAATCTTGTGGAAGGACTTCCGACTAGATACAAGAAGGAGAGCATATGCGACGCATGTCGAGGGAAAATGTATCAAATCATCATTCAAAGAAAAGACTCGCCCATCTTCAACAAGAATATTACATTTGCTACATATGGATCTATTTGGCCCAAAGAACCAAATAGCATAAGTGGAAAGAAATACACCTTGGTGGTAGTAGATGACTACTCAAGATATACATGAACTATATTCATGTGTAAGAAGAAAGAAACTCTACGTAAAACTACCACAAATTATGAAGAAAATTCAAAATGAAAAGAGCCAAACCATTATCAAAATAAGATCGGATAGTAGAATCGAGTTTGTCAATGGGATAATAACTCGATAGTATTGAAAATGGCATTGGTCATGAATTATCTGCAGCAAGGACTCCACAAACAGAATGAAGTTGCAGAAAGAAGGAATAGAACTCAAAAAAGAAGCAAGAAGGACCATGTTAGTCAAGCAGGTTACTAAAAAGATTTTGGGTCAAGCAATTAACACAAATTGCTACACTCAAAACATGTATGTATGATAAAATGACAACCGACAAAGACTCTATGAGATTTGACTCGGGAGAAAACCAAATGTTGCATATTTTAGAATATTTGGATGTAAATGCTTCATCCATAATAATGGCAAAGACAATCTAAAGGCTTTCGATGCTAAAGTCGATGAAGGTATCTTCTTGGGGATACTCACCAAAGCAAAGCCTACAGAGTACTCAACAAAAGGACTATGGTTGCGTAAGAATCCATTCATGTGGTATTCGATGAGCCAAATGTAAATGGAGAAGACATTGAAGAGTCACCGATAAGTTTCAATCATCCAACCATACGAAGAGTCCCTCTTTCAAGGTTTCAAATCGAATTGTAAACTCGTAAGAAGATGAGATAGCCGAATCTCAAAAAATTGAAAATGTGCAAATTAAGTGATTACGAGAGAGCCGATCACAAAGAACACAACTGCAAGACGATCGAATCCAAACTAACTTACTCCAACTCCGATGTAAGATGGCCGAGAGACCATCCACCGAACTTGTCATTGGAGATATAAGAGAAGGTGTCAAAACAAGATCCGAACTCAACAAGAAGCTATGTTCACATGCTTTATCTCACAAATAGAGCCTAAAGATGTGTTACAAGCATTGGATGACACACATTGATTCAAGCTATGCAAAGAAGAGTGAATCATTTGAAAGAATTAAAGTATGGGAATTAGTTCAAAGACCCACCCATCAAAATGTTATTGGAACTAAATGGGTGTTCGTAAATAAGATGAACGAGGAAGGTTGCCTGTGGTAAGAAACAAAGCAAGACTAGTAGCCAAAGGATATTGCCAAGAAGAAGGGATAGATTTTGATGAAACATTTGCCCCTCGTAGCAAGATTGGAAGCTATAAGGATGTTTCTTGCCTATGCAGACTACAAGAATTTCATTGTATATCGATGGATGTAAAAAGTGCATTCCTAAATGGTTTATTGGAAGAAGAAGTGTATGTTGAACAACCTCCCCAGGATTTGAGCGTACACTCTTGGAGATAAGGTATACAAACTCAAGAAAGCTCGTATGGATTGAAACAGCACCCGCAGCATGGTATGATACTTTGTCACAATTCCTAACCGAGTATGGATTCACAAAAGGAAAATAGATAGAACACTTTTCGTAATCCAAGACAAGAAGAGTATACTTGCTTGTTCAAATATATGTGGATGACATCATTTTGGATCCACAAACAAAGAGCTATGTGAAAAAAACCTCATGCAAAGCAAATTTGAAATGAGCATGATGGGAGAGTCGACATTCTTCCTTGACTCCAAGTGAAACAAATCAAGGATGGAACCTTCATAAGTCAAACAAAATACACCCGTAGATCTAATGAAGAAATTTGGTATGGAGGAGAAGTCTTCCGAAAAATACCAATGAATACATCACCAAAATGGACATGGATGCATATGGCAAGCTCAGTAGATCAAAACAAGATATAGAGCACTTATCGGATCATTGCTCTATCTCACAAAGAAGAGCGGACATCACCTTTCTTTGTAGGTGTATGTGCAAGATTTCAATCATCCAAAAAGAGAGCCATATGACAAAGAAATAAGAGAATCTTGAGATATTTGAAAGGAAGCCAAAAAGTTGGCTTATGGTATCCAAAGGAAGGTGGATTCAAGCTAATTGGCTATTCGCACTGACTATGTCGGATGTAGAGTTGATGAAAAGACCTCGGCACATGTCAAATGCTTGGAAACAGTGATTTCTTGTTTAGCAAGAAGCAAAAATTCAATAGCCACCTCTACAAATTTGAAGCAGAATACATAGTCATGCTGAGCAATCTTGTGCCCAAATCCTATGGATGAGGCAAAGAAAATGAGAGACTATGAAGTTGAAGAAAAGGAAATTCCAATCATGTGTGATAACACATGTGCAATTGCAATCACTCAAAATCCTGTGTTGCACTCAAGAACAAAGCATATCGATGTCGATATCACTTCATAAGAGATCATGTTGAAAAGAAGGACATCATCTTGAATATATCTCAACCGATAAACAATTGGCGACATCTTCACAAAACCATTATGTGAGTCAAGATTTGAAGAACTCAAGCATGAGTTAGGGTTAATTGGAGTGCCGACACTCAAAGAATCAAAGAAAAGAAATGAAACACAAAAAGGGAAAAAGAGCCGATTTCTCAAAATCGGCTAAATGAATCACCATGTCGGAGAGACATTATACCAATTAGCCGACAATCAGTCACCAGAGAATCGTGACCATAAGAGTTAAATCGGCTAAGGAAAAAGCCGAGTCATTTATGAGCAAAGTGACAAAAACGCAATGTTTTACTAAGCGGAATGTTTTTAAGAATTACGCCAAAGATAATGATGATGTGTACAGACAAAAAGTCGCATACCAAGCTTATGATTGGATATAAATGTTTGCCGATTAAATACGACATTAAATGCTAATCGGCGTGCAAAATCTAAGCCGTGATTTCGATCACATTTCAAAAACCACCCGCACGTCCTTTCATAAACCATACTTAAGCTTTCTTTCTTCTCTCTCTCATATTACCAAAACCGTTCATTTCTCTCGGAAGCCAAAGGCAAAACTCTCTCAAAACCCTATCTATCTTCAAATCAACCTCCCAAGTTTTCTTCTATGAAATCCTCGAAAAATGGCATCAACCTTATGATTTTGTCAAGTTAGGAAAGCAAATCCACACGGGTCTTGTGGGATTTCGACGGCATGGTGAAACAGAGGGTCCGGCGACACCCTAGTGAAGAAAATTGCTGAGAAATTGGAAACGCCTGGGCTAAAACCGTTTCTAATGTTGGAATATTCGATGACCTATGTGGAGGAGGTCGCACAGCTTCTACGTGAACGCGAGATTCACGATGAGGGGATAAAATCATCCTGCTCATGGAAAGAAGTTCACCATCTCTCGCCAAGAATTTGGCGTAACACCGCCACTACTGCGCGGAAGGAGCATCGTAAATCTATGAAGTGATGCACTGGCCGCCGCTTGGAAGAAGAGCCAAGTCCGACTATCTTGATAAAATAGTCTACACAACAAACAAGAGGTCTTGAAGGAGGATTACCACAAGCATTGGACATAGTTGCCAAATGCATAGACATCAAATTTGGCGCCTTTGACCAATCACAAAAGCAAAGTTGATCGAATGGCCGCGATCATTGAAGGAAGGAAAATAAATCAACCGAGTTTGTCTCTGACAGCAGACTTCGCATGTAGAACATATCCTTCAAGGAAGATGGTGCATTTGGAGGATCCTCAGGATATGGCCCAGTGATTGGCCTACGGTGATGGAGTGAAAGGAGTCCTCTTAGACATGGAAAGAAGCGCCCATGTAAACAAGAGATGTTCGATCAAACCTCTCCGCCTGCGCACAAGAGAGCCTACGCCAAGAGAGTCGACACAGTGAGGGGAATCACTGACCACGACGATACAAACAAGTTTCCCACCCACCAGAAAAAAAGCCCGCAGCCGCTAAAGAATCTACGCCCGCAGCTTCTTAAGAAGATCGCTCGCTCGCAAAGAAAGAAAAAACAAACCTCGCTTCCCGCCTCGCCAGAAATAGTCACCCGCCCCCGCAGTGTGTTCTGCCCCAACAAAGAGCCGGTTGAGAAGGATTCTCAAATACCTTCTCCGATCGTCAAAAAGAGAGAATCGATAAGCGACGGCCAGCTCCTCCAGAAGAAAACACCAAGACGCCCCGCGCCCAAGACTCGGAAGAAACTCTCTCTCGAACCAGAAATCCTCCGGTACAAACTAGAGACGAAGAAGAATCATCAAGCACTCGAGCTTGAGAAACCGGCAATGAGTCACCACTCACCGAGCAGAGATCTGAGACTACCGGAGTAGAGAGTCCCCGAGATATAATTGATGAAACAACTAAGCCTGGCTGAAAGCGATCAAACAGAGGCAAACCAAGACACAACTATAGTTCGCATTTGAGACACAAGAAGAAATCGATAGAGATGATAGTAATGTGATGATCCTATCCCCACCTTACCCGGACATCCAAAATCGCCCCGCGAGAGTGGAGAAGTGGAAATTGAAGTCGATCCAGGAAACAGTTCCAACGGCCGAGTTTATCGAAGAAGAAGAGGAATCGTCAACTTCTCGACCGACTTCGTGATCTCGACGATGAAGAAAAAATCGCATGATATCTTGCATCTTCAAGATAAGAGAGAGGCGAGAGATCGGCAGAGAAGGCAAGAGCAAGAGAAAGGCCAAGATCGCCCTCTCACTGCACCACGGTAACACACGCATTCTCACTTCGACATTCTATCGAGAAAGTGATGAGGATCTCGACCCTCACCGCCGCCATGAAGTGCAAATGCGGCAAGCATTGCACTAATCCGTAATCCTTCACGAAAAAGATTGATGGAGGGGCCGGGAGAGTCCTCCGAACACACGAAATCGATCCAATGGGAGTGGTTGACAAAATCGCCACTGTTGTTGCCGCCACCACTTCTCCCGGCCACTCGAAAGAAGGAATTAAGGAAATCACGATGAAACGGGATAGTGGGGACCCCAATGAGCCAACCCCTATTGAAGGTGTCTTACCACCCGCCCTTTGACTAACAACACTCAAAAGAGATACATCCGGGAGTTTGAGAGACGAGTGACCCCATTCCAAGTCACTCGCTTGATGCGCCCGGTGGGGAAACTCCTCCATCCACTGCAGAAAGTCGGCGGATGTTTGCGATGACTTCACAACGAATCTAGGAGGCGAAGTGGAGAAAGTACAACACAAAACGAACAAAGTTGCCATCAACGAAGCTCGGCGATTGAGACGGTGAAAGTACCCAGGTGCCAATCGCGAAGGCGTAATGACGCCGATGCGATGCAACGAGGTACGGGAAGGAACAACTCGAGTTAACACTGGCGCGATGAAAGTGCAATCCATGGGGTTGAGACTCGAATGGATGCCACCACGAAGACATCCTAAGATACCGACACTCGTCGAAAGGAGGTCCAGCCTCGCCGCATTTGAGACCAGCAGGAGGAATGGGCGTCATTTAGAGATTTTTCTAACCGCAAGTCTTCGCGGTCAAGTTTTAATATAGAGTAGTAAGGTTGTCGAATCCGTGAATAATTATCGAATATTGCTAAGTACTATAATATAGTAGTCTAACTTTATTTAGAAATTCAACAATTGATGGAGTTTATTATACTAAAAATACTAAAAATAAATTAAGACTATGAAAATATCAATGAGTTTATCCAAATGATTAAATGAATTCTAGAGGTATGATGAATCTAGTTATCCCTTATGTTGTCAATATGGTTCATCAATCATCAATTATCAATTTATAAGTCAAGATTTCTACAATAATCATTCCCTCTCTAAAGTCTTAAAAATGATTTTAGATTCAATTGGGAAATCAATATCTCTATAAAAATCACCAATTAAAATCTCAATAAAGCTATGAATCTTGATAAATGACTTCAAAGGATTCATAAATCTCTCAATTTATGAAATCCCAGTTATGCTATTCCAAGGTCATGTATTCAATTACCTCTCTCAGAGTGTCAAATCAAATACACCAAACAATCTAAATTATTGATCAAGTAATTTAGAAGCAATAGATCCAAATAGCACAAATAAATTGATAGATCTAGATTGACAAACCACAATCTCAAAACATAAGTTCAAACATAGATTACATCAATCCTCTTAATTATAGAGTTTAGCTCATAATTAAAGAAAATGAATCCATGAAAATACAACAATACATCTTACAAGATATGAAGAAAGCAACAAAATAAGAACAAGAGTTGAGGATCTTCTCTATTTCTAGATGATAGAAGCCTCCAATCTTCTTCTCCAAATTTTCTCAAAGTGCTCAAATTCTTCTTCCTTGTCTTGTAGTCGTTTTTATTGCCTTCCCAAGGGTTCCAAGATGCCCCCATTTCAAGCCCCAAGGATGGTATTTATAGTACACAAAAGTCCAAGAAGGGTAGGTGAACATAGAATTTTCCGCCCCGCTAAGGCCATGGCACATGGCATTGCCATTTGCGCCAACAATTAAGTGCCATTTTATCGCACCTGGAAGCCGCGCGCCCCTAACAGTCATTCAAGTCAAGTCAAGTAAAGCCAGTCACTAATTCGCGATCGCCCATCGATTCCGCCCGGCTGCAGAAGCTCAAAGCGTTGGCGCTGCAGCGCCAAATATCACGCCTCCGAGATCGCACGCCCGCACGGGCGCTCGTGGCGCCAGGGTCTGACTGCGCCGCCCGCATTTTTGGGTCAAAATGCGATTTTTTCTGCTTTCTCACACGCACTTCTTCTTTCTTCGGCGCCGTTTTTCATCGTTTTCTTCATTTCTCGGCTACCAAATCTGTAGTGACTCTTCATCGACACTATTTGAAATAAATTGGACTCTAAAGACTCTAAAACACCCAAAATAAAACCAAATTCTAATCTAAAATACTTCAAATAAGTTGGTAAAATACCAACTTAACAAATACCCCAAACTTAAGCTATTGTTTGTCCTCAAACAATTATAACTCCAAAATGAAAGACAAACAATACAACAACACAAGCAACTACAAGACTCCGTAAACCAATAAAATTTGTCTAAAACTCATTTCACTATCAATCAAGCATGCATTTTAACATTGTGATCAAAAGTGTTGAATATTCATGAAAATTCCGCTTTACATTATTCAAATTGATTTTCGCGATCAAACGTTATCAAGATGATCCTTTTTAAGTATCAAAAGATAATGACTAATGGATTCCATAGGCTTGTTATTCCCACTAATCTCCACTAATGTAGGCTAATATAACACATGGATCAATAGGGCTTCTAAAGCTTGTAATGTGGCTTAGGGTCGGAGTAGGAAAATTTAGGGATTAAGTGGCTCAATTCACCCAAACACACATTACCTCTTCAAATCACCAATTGCCAAACAACATGGCTACCTTCACTTTGTTGAATTTTCAATTATTCTCCTTTACGAGCCTCTTTTTCAACAATTTTTTTTTTTTTTTAAAGACCCCCAAACTTGGTCTTTTGCATATTTTAACATGGGTTTCATTATTTCTTTTCTCGCAACTTCATGCGAATGAACATCTACCTTACTTATTACATCCTCTCAACCTTCAATCATTTTGTGTGTATGCGTGATGGGTAATTAGGATTTTCACATGTAAGCTCAAGGTAAAAACAATTGGTTGCCAAAGATAAGGTTTAATAGGCTCAAAAAGGACACTAGTGAAATTATATCGTATAAAGGTAGTTATTTTGGCTATAGCTTTTATTCAAAGATGGCCTAAATCATTTCTTTATGTTATTTCACCTAGATTTCGCCTCAATTAGTGATCAAACAAGTTAAATCCGGTGGGATCATACAGCAACACTCGACTTCATTAATCATTTTCAAATAAGTTAACGAATTATGCATGAATATGAAATCAATGAAGCAAAATATAGATCACCACTTAAAAGCATCTTTCGTGATGATTCAACTCGCAATCAACAAATCTACTTAGTCATGTAGTTATAGTTCAACAAACTACCCGACTCGACTCAACTCAATTTTTTTTTTTTTTTTTTTGACACGACTACGGCACGACTCAAAAGACACAAATACAGATTACACCCCCAAACTTAAATTGAACATTGTCCTCAATGGAGAGTGAGAAAACTTTCCGATGGCGGGCGCTGTGACTCACTCCATCGGAGTCGTGTGGTGAAAATGAGCAATAGGGCTGGTGGTGGTATTGGGAATGAATTATGGGTGTGTCCGCTATATATCCGGGCAAGTACTCGCCAGTTTCATTCTCATATTCTTCTCAGCCGCATGACGTGGCGTTCTTTCCGCTACAAAGGCCCTTTCTCACTCGTGCCATTGCGAACTAGTGCTGTCTCAAGAGTGGGCAGAGTGAAGCCCAGAAGCGAAAAACGTCTTGCCATTAACCGGATGGAACGCTAATATTCTGTGGTTGGGCATGCAGATCGTGCTCAATAGCCGGCAGAGCAAATTCGATGAAGAATATATCCCGCACCGCCTGATTAGCACACCGCCCACCACTCGTCATAAGCAATAGTAGCCGAATCATGGGTCCCTTTGATTTTCCAACGGTTCGAGTTATCCCATGTAACACCCCTCTCTTTACATAACCCACAAATTAAATCTTCGAAAGATTAGTCCCCCTGTTTTGGGTTGTAGCATTTTATTATGAAGGACGTAACAATAATTACCGATGGGTCAATCAGTATGTCGATGAATTACGGCATAGTAGATGAGCCTGCTCCCTTAGTTACATCACTAACATGCTTGTTGGTATCAAGTTGTTGCATATGAGGTACCAAGTCGCCCATATCGACCGTTAGACCTTTGGAAAAAGCAAGAGCACCTCCCACAACTTTTATATGACGTACCACAGCGATTGAGGCGGACATAAGTATTACAAATCTCCTCCATACTCCTGTGGGTTGCTTAGATAAATTCAACGTATGGTGAGTGACCACCCGGAGTCCATAATATTCTTTATCGCCATCGCATGAGTGTATACCTGTCTCTTCCACGTGACTGAAAACCTCCGACTTATAGCAAAATGCTTTTTATCTTGCATTTGCATAAACCCCATCATATTCGCGCAAATGGGTCTAGCGTAGCACAAAGTTTTTCCATCGCTCGCGTATCATTTGTGCAAGTTCACCATCATTTGCTTTCTCCATAAATTTCTGCCTCCCGTTGCCAAGCAGGTACTTTTCAGGCTTAATTCATAAAAAATTTTGTGCCTCTAAGCTACGAAACGACTAGCAGTTGTCATATTCCTGAGGTATCCGCCACCTTTTCAGCCTCCTTGCTTACATTCTTTTGTTCTTGGCATTGTGATTGATTTGAAAATCACCCGAAAAATGACATTAAAGAACATAAAGACAAAAGGACGCATAATACGAGTTGTGGGTTAAGAATGCAAATAACTCAAGAATTATGCATTGCCACTTAATCATGATCAAATATCCTGTTAATACATAAATGACAAGAATCAAATGCCCAGATGTAATATTTTCTATTGAGGTATTTTAACAAACACCTTGTAGGTATATATGCAAAAAGAGATGAACACCCAATCGAAATTCAAATTCATGCTCAATTTTCAACACCAATCAATTCAAGCACAATATTATTCATATCATCACAATTTATCAAGAATTTATCAAGAATTTCAAATTATAATGATAATGAAAATTCCCACATTTTTAACTCCACTAAGCTTGAAAATTTGAATAAAATTGTGTATAATTAGTTTCACCTACCTAATTGACGGGCGACGGTACAGGATGATTGGTTGCTCAATTGCCCACTTGAATGGTGTGCAGGCGAATGCTGTGGGATTTTTGTAGAAGAAAGAAGAAGCAATACG